>CAWUFW010025376.1:0-45901 GCA_963921515.1 Calotriton arnoldi
TGCATACATCACCCACAAAGTCTTCCACGTCGTCACACTCTTCAAATTGGGTGTAAAATTGAAATTTGCTGTGGCTCAACTGCGATTGAGAAATGCAGAAGCCTCCTACTGGAACCTCTGATTTTCAGGCAAGTTATTCACTTATTGAAACAGGCATTCTCTGGCAGTGCAACAAGACTCTGGAACGCTCTACACCAGTTCTTCTCACAGCCTTGAGTCTTGCCACGTTTAAAATAGAACTCAAAATCTTCCTATTTGAGAGACGCTGTTGATAAACATATGATCACTTCTCCACATTCACTTTTACGACTTATACATTCTGTCCAGGTTTGAACTGTTTGACCTATCTCCCCTGATACAAACTGCTGGATCTGTCTGTTTTCCTTATTGCTAACCTGATATTTTTATGATAATTGTTAGTCATATTCTTCTTCTTGTTCTCTTGTAAAGAGTTCTGAAGGCTGTCACTTCACAAGTTCAAATCTTGGTACTCAGTTTTTTTTTTGGATGCCAGTGGGACAGCTAGTCCTATAAAAGAAAATGTTGATGTCTTGACATCAGTATAAACATTCTGAGATGTCAGGTGTCCCTGATCTGAATAAATGACACATTTATTTCAGCTTCAAACAAATTGTAATGTTTTGGGGTGCTTGAGTACATAAGTCACTTGGATCATTAGCTATTGATTCACTTGCAGCTGTGGATGCTATGTGTCCTTTTAGCTGAAGTCCTAAAAACCCCAGTGCCACAGTTTTCAGATATGTGGCTCCAAAGGGTAGCATTAAATCAAAAGGGGGAGAGAGAAGCTGAGATCCAGTCGGCTTCCAAACGAGAATCAATAATCAAGAGAGAATGGATCACTTGTACCTGTGTAACCAGGGTCAGGTATGGTGGCCGTCTTAAAAACCCTCATTCACGTACATAGGTGGTCGGGCGGTATATCTTGGTTATCCGCCTGGTTTATCAACGTGATAGCATCATCATTGGGTTTTATTAAGTATGCTATCCTCCACCTGGAGGTAGACCAACTGGTAATACAGTAGTGATCAGTGATCAATAGTGGTTAAGTGAGGTGAGTTAAAATTGCCTACATCTCCAAACTAGAAAAAACTTTATTCAGTTGGAGATGGGGCAAGGTAAAATCAAGGTAGTGCGAATGAAGAAAAAGTTACTGATCTAACGCACTTGTTTGTCCATGTGAGTGGTCGACATGTTTCAGCCCCATATGTGCCCAGCCGGGTCGGGGGGCTCTCTTCAGGACCTGTGCTTAAGTGAGGTTACTAAAATGGTAGCCTGGGAGGGTAGGTCATTAACTTACCACTCTTCAATAGTAGTTATCGGTCATCAGTACCTATAACTGTTGAGAAAGAGAGGAGGAAAAAGATCATGATAATACAGTGTTAACATTATACACTTTGGTGACACCCATGATCTAGAATCTGTTACGGTGATGCTTACAGCAGTGTTTTAAAAGAGAATAATTGTTAAGTGAAAATTATTTGAAGTGGAGGAATACATACAAGAAGAAGCATACATGATTGTATAAGGTGCTTTTTTTTAAAGAGATCGTTCCCAGGTTAATTAACATTGTAAGGTAACAGTTCTCAACTGTCGTAAGTGAGTGCTCGCTGTGAAGGTAGGTGAGAAGTCTCAGAGGCATCATCCATAAATTGAAGTGCGCTTATATCAGCCCGCATACGGGTTTATACACATTTGTAGTGTAATTGTTATGGCGTAAGTGGGTGGAAGGGCTACGCCTTACTTGTGCCGACGTCCATGGTCATGAGGAGGAGACAGGGCTTGTTGGAGGTGCCATAGCGCGCGTTTCGTTAACAACTAGATTGATAGAGGGGAGTATCAAAAGGACCAAAGTCGAAGGTGGATATATACACAAATGGGGATATTAAGTATCCACGTTTGATGTTCTATTAATGCGCGCAGGTACAATAAATACCTTGAATTCCCTATTTCGGGCATCCTCGGGGGACCTGCGGGCTTATTAACCTGCTAAGGAATAGACAAACAAACAGGAAGAGAAAGTTGGAATTAAAGGTTACGATACGTTCTACAGGCCTCCTCATATATCTTGTGGCCCTGTTGTTGGGTGCTCGAAAATACCTGACTGCGTTATCTTCCGCGACTTGTGCTCACTCTGGAAACGGTGCCCTCGGTGACGTGAGCCCGTAGAGAGCCTCTATTATCTATTCTCTCAATTTGGTGGAAATGGTAGAGAGACTCGGCCAGCGGTGTTGTCTCGAGTTATGGTATGTGTTGTGGATAGAATTCAGGCACCTTTATAATAATAATTCTGATTGTAAAATATAATTACAATTCTGATTATGCAAGGAAAGGTGCATTTACATAATATATAATACAGAAAATTGTCCATCTTTGCCCGGTGGGTTTGATTGGGGGTCTCATTGCCAGCATTTGTTTGGGCATGTCCTCCCGTTGATCGTACTTTTGAGTGGTGACAAATACCTGGATCATTATCATGTTGCAGTTAGTGATATCTCATTGCTGTGGCAATATTGAGGCTTAAACTAAGCGTGGATGACGTCTGATGTGTTATATTAACTTCGATCATTGTCATGTCATGGTTAATGACATCTCATTGTTGTAGCAATGTTGAGAAGGTGTTGTGTCTTAAGCCAAGTGTGGAAGGTGTCTGAAGGTGCTACTATTTCTTGCAACTTGACTCGAATGGGTGGTGGTGGCTCTTGTTTGTAGCTTTTTAGAATGGTTCTTATGACTCTTGGCAAGTCATCCTCTGGTCTTACCGTAGGGTGTGCCATGGAATATTGTCATTCAACCCTGTTACGTGGGTCTTAAGGCGATGCACCCATCGTTGCTCTTTTTCAAAGAGGATCCGTTCGCATTCTGATTTTTTGTTGATAATGTCTCAAGGATTACCCAGTTCAGTTCTTCAACTGTGTGGTTGAATTCAATGAAGTGATTGCTCATCTTTGTTGTTGCTTTTCTACATTTTACATTGCTCCTGTGCTCGCAGATTCGTTGTTTGATCTTGCGGCAGGTCATTCCAATATATTTCAGACCGCAGGTGATCATATAGATCACCTGTGTGGAGTTACAGTTGGTGTGATGTCGTATTGTCCATGTTAACACTGGGGTGAGATGTAGAACTTTTGTGACTGTAGTTAGTTTACATACTGAGCATGAACCGCAAGGATAGTGTCCAATTATGGGGGTCATGTTCCAAGACGTGGTAATCGTCTCTCTCTTTGCCTTTGGTGCGGGTCTAGTGTGTATGAGGATATCTCTGAAATTCCTGGTCCTCCTATTAGCAAATCTGGGTTTTGGCCACTGTAGAGAACCTGATGTGAGGATTCTCCAATTTTTATTTACAATTTTCTTCACCGCATTTGTAGCTGTGCTATATGTCGTAACGCAGGTGAGTACATCTTCAGGTGCTTCTTTTGGCATGATCTCTAGTTGACTTTCTCTGGGTTGATTCCTTGCTCTTTTTTGGCATTCTTGTATTGTCTTAATTGAGTAATCCCTGTTTGATAGTTTCTGACAGAGTTCTTTTGCCTGTGTTTTGTAGTCTTCTAGTTTGCTACAATTCCGCCTGAGGCGTAAAAACTTACTGTATGGTAAATTGTCTCTCAATGGTCGAGGATGGAAACTATTGTAGGAGAGTAGGCTATTCTTTCAGGTAGGTTTGTAAAACGTCTTGGTGTGAATGGTGTTGTTCTCTACCTAGATTGTAATATCCAGAAAATCCAGTTTGTGGTTATCTGCCATGTATGTGAATTTGAGAAATTCCTCTCTGGTATTGATCCACTCGTGGAACCCTTGCAGACTGTCTGGGGTGTCATTTCAGATTGTGATCACGTCATCCATGTAGCGTTTCCAAAACAATATTTTGGAGATGAAAGGGTTGTGATCATTCAATATGTACATGTTTTCACAATTGCTCACATTTAGCCCTGCCACACTCTGGGCGAATGTACTGCCCATTGAAGTCCCGTGACAGCTGAGATCCATTCGGCTTCCAAACGAGAATCAATATTCAAGAGAGAATGGATCACTTGTACCTGTGTAACCAGGGTCAGGTTTGGTGGCCGTCTTAAAAACCCTCATTCACGTACATAGGTGGTCGGGCGGTATATCTTTGTTATCCGCCTGGTTTATCAACGTGACAGCATCATCATTGGGTTTTATTGAGTATGCTATCCTCCACCTGGAGGTAGACCAACTGGTAATACAGTAGTGATCAGTGATCAATAGTGGTTAAGTGAGGTGAGTTAAAATTGCCTACATCTCCAAACTTAAAAAACTTTATTCAGTTGGAGATGGGGCAAGGTAAAATCAAGGTAGTGCTTATGAAGAAAAAGTTACTGATCTAACGCACTTGTTAGTCCATGTGAGTGGTCGACATGTTTCAGCCCCATATGTGCCCAGCCGGGTCGGGGGGCTTACTTCAGGACCTGTGCTTAAGTGAGGTAACTAAATTGGGAGCCTGGGAGGGTAGGTCATTGACTAAAATACACAAAAACAGGACACCAGGACGTCCGATAGTCTCAGGGATTGGCTCAGTTCTTGAGCCTCTTTCTCAATTTGCGGATCAATTTCTGAGACCTTTGGTACAAAAGAGCCCAACGTACCTTAAGGACACTCGAGATCTACTGATCCTACTGAAAGGACAGTCCTTCCAAGCGGAAAACATGTGCCTGGTCGGCTTGGATGTGGAGAGTCTTTACACCAGCCTCCCACAACAAAAGACCCTCGAGACTCTAGAAGATATACTATTCGCCGAACAATGGGAATACAAGACACCGAGACATTTTGTGTTGGAGTGCTGTCGACTAGCCCTCACCGATTTTTTAAAAATATAACGGAACATTGTATTTACAATGTCACGGGACTTCAATGGGCAGTACATTCGCCCCCAGTGTGGCAGGGCTATATGTGAGCAATTTTGAAAACATGTACATATTGAATGATCACAACACTTTCATCTCCAAAATATTGTTTTGGAAACGCTACATAGATGACGTGATCATGATCTGGAATGACACCGCAGACAGTCTGCAAAAGTTCCACGAGTCGATCAATACCAGAGATGAATTTCTCAAATTCACAGACACGGCAGATAACAACAAACTGGATTTTTGGGATATTACAATCTACGTAGAGAACAACACCATTCACACCAAGACATTTTACAAACCTACCTCAAAGAATAGCCTACTCTCCTACAATAGTTTCCATCCTCAACCATTGAGAGACAATTTACCATAAAGTCAGTTTTTACGCCTCAGGCAGAATTGTAGCAAACTAGAAGACTACAAAACACAGGCAAAAGAACTCTGTCAGAAACTATCAAACAGGGATTACCCAATTAAGACAATACAAAAATGCCAAAAAAGAGGAAGGAATCAACCCAGAGAAAGTCTACTAGTGATCATGCCAAAAGAAGCACCTCAAGATGTACTCACCTGCGTTACGACATATAGTACAGCTACAAACGCAGTGAAGAAAATTGTAAATATAAATTGGAGAATCCTCACATCAGGCTCTCTACAGTGGCCAAAACCCAGATTTGGTAATAGGAGGACCAGGAATTTCAGAGATATCCTCGTACACACTAGACCCGCACCAAAGGCAAAGAGAGAGACGATTACCACTTCTTGGAACATGACCCCCATAATTGGACACTATCCTTGCGGTTCATGCTCAGTATGGAAACTAACTACAGTCACAAAAGTTCTACATCTCACCCCAGAGTTAACAGGGACAATATGACATCACACCAACTGTAACTCCACACATGTGATCTATATGATCACCTGCCCATGCGGTCTGACATATATTGGAATGACCTGCCGAAAGATCAAACATCAAATCTGCGAGCACAGGAGCAATGTAAAATGTAAAAAAGCAACAACAAAGATGAGCAATCACTACATTGAATTCAACCACACAGTTGAAGAACTGAACTGGGTAATCCTTGAGACATTATCAACAAAAAATCAGAATGACGAACGGATCCTCTTTGAAAAAGAGCAACAATGGGTGGATCGCCTTAAGACCCACGTAACAGGGTTGAATGACACTATTTCATGGCACACCCTATCGTAAGACCAGAGGATGACTTGCCAAGAGTCATAAGAACCATTCTAAAAAGCTACAAACAAGAGCCACCACCACCCATTCGAGTCGAGTTGCAAGAAATAGTAGCACCTTCAGATGCCTTCCACGCTTGGCTTAAGACACAACACCTTCTCAATATTGCTACAATGAGATGTCATTAATCATGACATGAAAATGATTGAGGTTAATATAACACATCAGACGGCATCCACGCTTAGTTTAAGCCTCAATATTGCCACAGCAATGAGATATCACTAACTGCAACATGATAATGATCCAGGTATTTGTCACCACTCAAAAGTACGATCAACCGGAGGACATGCCCAAACAAATGCTGGCAATGAGACCCCCAATCAAACCCACCGGGCAAAGATGGACAATTTTCTGTATTATATATTTTGTAAATGCACCTTTCCTTGCATAATCAGAATTGTAATTATATTTGTACAATCAGAATTGTAATTATAAAAGCGCCTGAATTCTATCCCCAACGCATACCATAACTCGAGACAACACCGCTGGTCGAGTCTCTCTACCATTTCCACCAAATTGAGAGAATAGATAATAGAGGCTCTCTCCGGGCCCACGTCACCCGGGGCACCGTTTCCAGAGCGAGTACAAGTCACAGAAGATAACGCAGTCAGGTATTTTCGAGCACCCGACAACAGGGCGACCAGATATATGAGGAGGCCTGTAGAACGTATCATAACCTTTAATTCCAACTTTCTCTTCCTGTTTGTTTGTCTATTCCTTAGCAGGTTAATAAGCCCGTCAGGTCCTCCGAGGATGCCCGAAATGGGGAATTCAAGGTATTTATTGTACCTGCGTGCATTAATAGAAGTCAAACGTGGATACTTAATATCCCCATTTGTGTATATATCCACCTTCGACTTTGGTCCTTTTGATAATCCCTCTATCAATCTAGTTGTTAACGACAAACGTGCTATGGCACCTCCAACACGCCCTGTCTCCTCCTCATGACCACGGACATCGGCACGAGTGAGGCGTACCCTTCCACCCACTTACGCCATAACAATTACACTACAAATGTGTATTAACCCGTATGCGGGCTGATAAAAGCGCACTTCAATTTATGGATGATGCCTCTGAGACTTCTCGCCTACCTTCACAGCAAGCACTCACTTACGACAATTGAGAACTGTTACCTTACAATGTTAATTAACCTGGGAACGATCTCTGTCAAAAAAAGCACCTTATACAATAATGTATGCTTCTTCTTGTATGTATTCCTCCACTTAAAATAATTTTCACTTAACAATTATTCTCTTTTAAAACATTGCTGTAAGCCTCCCGTTTACAGATTCTAGATCATGGGTGTCACCAAAGTGTATAATGTTAACACTGTATTACCATGATCTTTTTCCTCCTCTCTTTCTCAACAGTTATAGGTACTGATGACCGATAACTACTATTGAAGAGTGATAAGTCAATGACCTACCCTCCCAGGCTACCAATTTAGTAACCTCATTTAAGCACAGGTCCTGAAGAATGCCCCCCGACCCGACTGGGCACATATGGGGCTGAAAGATGTCGACCACTCACATGGACAACAAGTGCGTTCGTTCAGTAACTTTTTCTTCATACGCACTACCTTGATTTTACCTTGGCCCATCTCGAACTGAATAAAGTTTTTTCTAGTTTGGAGATGAAGGCAATTTTAACTCACCTCACTTAACCACTATTGATCACTGATCACTACTGTATTACCAGTTGGTCTACCTCCAGTTGGAGGATAGCATAATCAATAAAACCCAATGATGATGCTGTCACATTGATAAACCAGGTGGATAACCAAGATATACCGCCCGACCACCTATGTACGTGAATGAGGGTTTTTAAGACGGCCACCATACCTGACCCTGGTTACACACGTGTACAAGTGATCCATTCTGTCTTGATTATTGATTCCAAAGGGTCGTAAACACAATCAAACTTTCTAGAACACTGACACGAGGAAAAGGTAATGGGGTGCTGAGATGAGAGAGGAGGGAGATTAGATGAAGGGTGGGGAATGAAGAGATGAGGGTAAGGGAAAAAAGGCAGGCTAAGACAAAATAACGGTATGGAAAGAGGTACATGAATTAGGAATGAAGGAATGAGTAGAAATAAAGAGAAGAAATATGACAGAGAGCTGATTAGAGGTCAGTAGGGGGTGATGAATGTTATATAGCAGAGAAGGTGATGAAGATTGTGTGAGCGTTGGATGAAGGAGGATGAAAAAGGAGTCTGATGAAGTAGGGTACAGCAGAGGATTGTTGAGCAAAGTGGATAATTGGAGTATGGCAATGGGGAGGCCTTGTCTGAGAGATGGGTGAGTAGAGGGAGAGGAGTTGGGAAGGGTGAAGATGGAGGATAAGGCTAGTGGAGAGTGGCAATGAGAAAGACAAGTGGTCAGAGAGGAGGGTGGCGATAAATGATAAGTAGTGAGACAGGAGCCAGAGAAGGAGAGTGAAGCAACTGGAGGAAAGTAGTAGTACAGAAGGGAAAGAAGAGTGATGGGTGGGGTGGGTGATGGAGAAAGAGGGGTTGAGAATGAAAGAGACTAGTTGAAGAGAGGAAGAGAATGGGAAAGAGGAGTGAATATACCATTCACTCCAAAAAACGTGTTTTTGTTGTCTTGTTTTGTCTATTTTTGATGGTGCAACTGTTCCTCATTTTTATTTTTATTTGTATCCTCGTGATTTTGATGAAAGGACATATGTCATAGCTTTAAGCTAAGCTGGAATGTCAGTAGCATAGCCTGTCTGCCTTTGTCTACTTTGTACTGTTTCTCTTGGGGCAGTTGGAACTGAACTGGCCTCCAGGCAACACCACATGAAGACTACTGTTAACTCAACTTATTGTGCAGGAAAAGCTTCCAGCTCAATTATTGCAAACCCTAGGTGAGAGAGTTCAATTTAGAGGCATTCACATGAGCAGTACGTTTCTTCTTTGTTCCCCTTAAAACATTTTGCTAAAAGTACTGACAGCCAAATATTGGTAAAGAACCTAGCTACCAAATTACAAGCCCAGTCATGATAAGTCTCAGAAACTTTACTCCTGTCACAGTGGGTGAAAGAGCCCCACATTTGATGTTTGGCTGGTTCTGCTTAAATTCCCAACTTTCATTGCTCTTTTCATTGTCATCTTGCTTATTTGGAGTAAATGTACAGCAGGCGGCAGGTGCACATTCCACTGTGGTGGCAGAAGTTGCAATTTCTAAAATCAAAATTTGGAGAAAAAAACAGGTGTGTACTTGTTCAACAAGGCCCACTATACAACAGAGGTTGTTTATTTCCCTGACTCTGTCAGGCGTTTGTCTACAACTGGGGCCCATAGACACCCAGGCCCTGTACCAGGGGTGCCATGTCCAACTGGGAGTTCTGCATGCACTGTACCCAGGACAAACACAGAATGTCCTGAGTGCAAACGGCAGCCTTTGGGCAATCTGTGCATACTGTACATCGCAGCTCATGGGCGGTCTGTGTGTACTGTGCATCGCAGCTCATGGGCGGTCTCTGTGTACTGTTCTGCTTCCAAGACACACATATGACCTGTGTGCAGAGGGAGGCCCAGGCCAGAATGTTTCACAAACCATGAAAATAAGATGAATATTCGTGCCAGACGACACATATCCCGGTGATGCTGCAACAAGGTTAAAGTTACTCGAGGTGAGGTGTAGTGAAGTTTGATGCAACAGCCTAGAGTGGGGTGTGTGTATATCTTATGCAGTGTGCGGGCGAGTGAGAGGAGACACTGAGAGGGACTCAACGCACCACAGTGAAGCAGACTGACTCGGGGCCCAAGCCCCAAATTCAGATCAACCAATTAGAAAAGCGGAAGGACGATGAGGACACCTTCTGCTGCTGCTGCTGGGATTCGTTCTCCAGGAAGGTGAGTACTCACAGACAACTCCTGCCACAGTGTGACATTCTGCTCTCCGCCTTGCAGAGTGTTGTCTCCCCAATTACAAGATTAGTAGCCCCTGCATGCAGATATATCCACTGAAAGAGGCAGCAAAAGGGTTTAATCATAAAGAGAGAGAAGGTGAATTTCATTGAGAAATTTTACTCTTTGAAACCGACTGTCAGAGGGTCACCTGCTTTTCTAGGTTAGGCCGGTTTTAAAGCCCAAGTGGGATTGAGTGGGGAGCGTTCATGAAGATAGTCTGAGGAGCACCACGCTTTAACTAGAAATAGTTGTAAGAGTACATACAGCGAATGTCCTGATCATTTTTGGTGGCGGCATGTCTTTCCCTTTGGAAAAGAACTGTCAAAGTTGGGCCCTGCTGTTTACTGTCTTCAAACGCATTATCAGATAGCGCAGATTCAAATTACCAGAATGCATTGTGCTCTGGGGGCCTCTGGTCTGCGGCAGGTGCACTGCCCCCTGGTCTAATGTAGTGGCACTGTCGCCTGCCACCAGCAGGTGCAAAGCAGGACTCTGTGGCAGGTGCATTAATCCTCTGAGTTAGTTTAATGGGACCATAGAATGTGACCTGCAGGTTACCCCACATAGCTCAACAGTGGGTGCATTAACCCCAGAACTCTGTCAATTACCTGGGATTGTAATGAGTGGCCTACGGGTTACAGTCGGGTCTTTTGTAGGAAACATATTAATCCCTAGTAGAAATGACTAAAATCGCAAATAATCACCCCAAAGGGCAGGCACGGATTACCGAGGTAGGGACATTGACCTCTGATGTATATTTTGGGCCTGAAATTCGTGGTCTACGGGATAACGTTTAACTCTGTAGCCGGCGAATCAGTCGGATTGGAGCTTTCGATGAGTAGTTCTGCTCGGAAGGGAAACAACGTTTGTATCGCGGATTTTACACCGCGATGCAATCACAACGCAGTAGTTACAACAACCGCGTTGTTACAACGCAGTGCCATTACTACGCTAGTCGTTACAACGACTTGCGCTAGATGGCGCTCTAGACTAAGGAATAGTATGATTTACTATTCCAACACCTTCCCTATTGTTGCACACACTGGAGTTGGAATACTAAGTCCAGCGCGCCATCTAGCGCAAGTCGTTGTAACGACTTGCGTTGTAATGGCACTGCGTTGTAACAACGCGGTCGTTGTAACGACCACGTTGTGAATGCATCGCGGTGTAAAATCCGCGATGTAAAGTGTTATATTCGCTCGGAACTGTACAGCGGAGGAGACACCCGCTGAGCTATCTAGTCTAGTCTTGCTGCCAATGACTGAATGTATCATTAAATGATAACGGTGGTAGACGTGCACTTTATGGAGTGAGGAATAAGGATTAAAAAACATACTCCAGTAAGTGCACCGATTGTCACTAACCCTCCTCTCTCTTGCAGCTTCCGCAATCAAGTGCCATGAAATCCGGTGTGAAGGCCGCGCACCCTGCAAAGTCTCCGTTATAACCTGCGGAGAGTCTCAACCCGTGTGCTATACATTCATCGACATGTCGGCCTTGTGTGAGTTGAGCGCTCCCATGGGAGAGGAGGGTGGTAGGGGGAAGAGGAGAGAATGTACCAACAACAGCACCTCTTGTTCAATGCACAATGTTTGAAAGGGTTTGCTGGTCTGAATGTTGTCTGCATGTTACTTGGTACCCTCTAGGTACGCATTTGCAGACAGCCATGTGTGCCTGCCATACTACCCTAGTTACACAGCTGAGTTAAAGTCGTCTCAGGACAATAACATTTTAGACAAAATATCTCAGGTTGGACAACCTAGTGCGGTATCCTGCTAAGTGGACTACAATCATAAGAAATGCCATAAAAGGGCCTGTGAGCTGCTAAAAGCTGCAAGGTTACTGAAAGCCATAAACTGTGTGTCTCTCACACCTCTTCATCCCCCACACTGCATCCAGGGTTAGATTGGGATCAAAAATAGGCCCCGACACCACAAAAATAGTGACTCACATTTGCGGATCAATCTTTCATGAAACACTGCTAGATTCAGATCAAGAGGCTCATTTTTGCAAGTATCTGTGCTAAAGTAATCATTTGAAGCTGATAAGGGGTCGTAGCATTGGCCAAGACTAGAACCACTGCTGCTTTGAAAACTGCTTCCTTTATAGTGTCAATGCCTTGCACAATGAAGTGACATACCCTTTCCCAACCAACTATGCCCTGGACACAGATTATTACAGAAACCTAGTCCGAAGCAAAGATGGAAGAGTAGGTCAGTGTGCATTGGTCAGTCCTCGGTGGAGGCAGAGGGGGTTGAAAGGTAAATTAGATGGACCTTTGGGGACTGTAGAATTCATTTGCATGTATCTTTTGCACCTAGAAAAAGTAGGCATGGAAATCAGAAGACAGGAAGGACATCTTCCGTTATCACTACCCTTCCCACCAGAAACCCTAAATAGGTGGCTGGATGAGAAGGGAGTGTGACAGTAAAAATAGGAGGGAAGGAGAAGCATCAGGTGTTGGGACCCCACTCAGCTTCCAGGTATATAGCAACAAAAAAATCAAAAGGGAATGGGTTCGTGTGTTCTGGAGGGATATCAATAGGAACATTCTGTGGGTCCCTCAACAGCTATTTTTGGTCAATGGTATATGCTTTGCCACTGACGTACTAGTAGTTGGTAGCATCATCATCGGGTCTTATTTCCGCCACCAGGAAGTAATAGCTCTGAATGAAGAGATTAGCTGGGATCTGCATAAGAATGTGTGATTTAAAATTACCTCTTATCTAGTGAGAAATTATTTATTAAAAATCTTGATAGGGGTAAGGTTAAAGACGTAGAGTGGATGTGCAAGTGGGATATACAATGGGTCCCTCAGATCGCAGAGTGAAAAATGGTCTACATGTTTCAGCCCACCTGCGCCCGCACATACCGACAGAGTCCAGTTCTGTCAGTAATCCCCGCATCCGTCACAGCCACAGCGGTGGTCGCTTCTTCTCCTACTTTGCTGCAGGGACAGGGGCAGCAGGCAGTACAGGGGCATCACGCAGCACAGCGACAGGTGCATCAGGTAGCACAGGATCAGCAGGCAGCAGAGGGGCAGGGGCAGCAGGCAGTACAGAGGTGGGGTACAGTACCTTAACTTTGGAATCAGGCAGAAGGGGGTAGCCTTACCCAGCCTCCTATGGGCTCTGATGGGCCTGGACGGGTCCGCCCTTGGCCTGGGCTTTACCCGGGCACTATCTGTGCATGTCCCGTGAAGCGAGAGTCGAAGTCCGGCTATGAGGCCGGAGGGGCAAGGGCAGAACCAGCAGGAGCCAATCCGGGCTCTCTTCCTAGCAGCGGAGGCTGCTGGGTAGTGTAGTTTGGTGGCAAGAAGGGTCTAGGAGAGTCCCAAGGTAGATAGGTTGACTACAGTGGGCAGTAAATTAGAGACAAAGGTAGATTGAGAAGGGGTGAACTTTAGAAAGATTATTTGGAGGGAAAAATCGGTGAAGTAGAGCAAGAGGTAACATTGAGAAATAGTGGGGACATTAAGACAGGAAGAGTGGGAGTGTAAAAAGAAAGTGGCAGGGAAGGTGTGTTAAAAGGTAGTCCAGAGAGGGAAATGAAAGAGAGAAAAAAGGCAATGGCAGTTTAAAAAGAGGACTAGAGGTTGAGAAAGTGTTAAAGATAAAGGAGTAAGGTTGTGAGAGAGATGGCATAAAGGGAACAAAGGTAGAAAGAAGTAGAGGGGAGAGTGAGACAGTGAGAGTCATCAAATATTAGGGAAATTGAGAGGTTGTGCATTGAGAGAGTGAAATTTAAGGGAGAAAGATGAGATAATGTATGAGATGTATAGTAGAGAGAGAGGTGATGAAGAGAGTGCGTGTATCAGAGGGGATGATAAAGGTAGAGAGAGGTATGGCATAGACAGAATTATGAGGTAAAGAAATAGATGTGGTTGAGGGAGAGGTTTAGTAGAGGAAGGAAATAGACACGGCGATGAGATGGAAAGTACTATGAGGGTTGAGAACAGGGTGAGGTAGACATGGGGTAGGGAAGAAGAGAAGTGGAGGTAGGCACAGATAGTAGGAGAGAGAGGGGTAGAGACAGGTGGGGTTCTGAGAGGTGTATCCGAAAGAGAGAGTTGAGGTGGATAGAAATGTGGTACAAAGGGCATAACCCTATAGGTGCGGCTGTCGGCTAATGGCCAAGAGCCGCACTACCTCGCCAGTGTGGGTCTCGGCTATTGGCCAAAACGGGGAGGCACTTAAAGTGAAATTAAAAACGAGCCAATAGGCTCTTTTAACCTTCTCTGCATTAGTACTTGGGGGCATATCTCAGCCTCCCAAACACAAATTGGGGTGTTGGAAAGGGGAGAATCTCCCCTTTCCAATGTAATCTCTACCCTTGAGTGACAGCCCGTGAAGGTAAAAGTGGCGGGGCGGGGTGGGAGGTGAAGTTGACAGACAACGATGAGGTAAAATAGAATAAAAAAGAAAACCACTTACTTGCGCTTGCCGCATCGCTGAGTCAGCGATGCGGCGAGCGCAGAGTAAGTGTTTTTCTTTTTTAAATTTTATTTTCCTTCGTCGTCATCTGTCGATTTGCCGCTCTTGCCTGCACCGGCTTTCACTGGTCCCCAGTGGATCCTTTTTGGGGATAGCCATAGGAGAGCGATTCTCAAGCAGGGAGCCACCCACTAGCACCAGGAATTTTTGGGGGGTCCCTTGAGGAAGGGCTTATGCTCCCCCCCCACACCCATAGCAAATAAGTTTTTCTGCCCCCTCCGATGGGCAGATTGTGGTATTGAGGCCTGAACTGCCCCTCCGGGAAGCAGAAAGCCCACTAGACACCAGGGTTGTTTTGTAGAATATTTATAGGGGGTGGGGCTGTCCATTATGGGCATGGACCTGCTCCCACCCTAATAAACTATAATGACAGTCAGCCTGCACCTCCCACCGGAGGACAGATGGGGTGATTACCCCCAGTCTACCATCCCAGGGGCAGAAAGCCTACTAGATACCAGGTAATGTTGTATTTGTTTTTTAAAATATAGGTGTGGGGGCCGCCCACCATGGGCATAGCCGTGCCCCCACCCCAATAAGAGAGATATTCTTTTTGCCTCCAATGGGGGGATGATTTTAATTACCCCAGATCTGCCCCCGGGGGATACAGAAAGCCCACTAGACACCAGGGTCATAATTTTTAATAACTATAGGGGTTGGAGGCTGCCCATTATGGGCAGCATGGTCATGCCCCCATCCCCACTCACAACAACTATAGCAACATTCTTTCTGCCCCCTGGTCCCCTGGAGGGCAGTTGGTGGTGATTATGTCTAATATGCCCCGGGGGCAGAAAAGCCACAAGACACCAGGGAATGGTTTATTTTATTTTTTAAATATAGGGGTGGGGGCTCCCCACCTTGGGCATAGCCATGCCCCCACCACAACAAGAGAGATAGAGTTTCTGCCCCCTGTGGGCCGATGGGGTAATTACCCCTGACATGCCCCCCAGGAGGGCAGAAAGCCTACTAGACACCAGGGACTTAAAAAAACATAG
This sequence comes from Calotriton arnoldi, assembly GCA_963921515.1. Classification (NCBI taxonomy): domain Eukaryota; kingdom Metazoa; phylum Chordata; class Amphibia; order Caudata; family Salamandridae; genus Calotriton; species Calotriton arnoldi. Next base: position 15,554 of record CAWUFW010025376.1, read on the forward strand.
GGTGAGGGCTGCCCACCATAAACATGGCCATGCACCAATACCAACTGAATGGCACAACAGTCAATATGCCCCCCTTGTGGAGCAGTTTGAAATATTTACCCCTGATCTGCCCCTCTGGGAAGGAACACCCACTAGAAGTCAAGGAATGTTTCTTTTTTTAATATAGGGGTGGGGGCTGCACAGCATTGGCATTGCTATGCCCTCATCCCAAGTAAATGGGACAACATTCTTTCTGCCCCCCCGGTAGGCAGATGGGGATAATTACCCCTGATCAATTCAATTCCAATTCCAATAGCTTTATTCGACAAATTAAGTCATAAAAGCGTTTACAAAGTAAATAAAAACATCTACATATAAAACATCTGCGTTAGCATATCATAAAAGCTGGAAATGGGATGTGTACACTTTTTAAAAAATTGTTAAAAATTTCATTACAATTTTGTTACAATAAAACATGATTTAAAACATTTTGAAATTTACATCTTTCCTTCCCATTTTAGACATCTTTTACCCTTGTTTTAGTCCTACATCTCCTCTAGTAGCTCGGTTAGTGAAATTAATCACTTCCTTGCTTATCCTCGCCTAAACGTAGGGCTTTAGACCTTAGTGACCATGACCACCCTAAATATTTTGCCATGGCTATTACGATCATTGCTGATTTATTAGTCCGTAAGATTCTTTCGGCATCACTAGCCCTTCTTGTGCCCAAAAGCTTACAAATTGGTGACAACCAGACACGACGTGGAGCGGCATAGCCAGCACAAGCAAAAAGTAAGTGAGCCATCGATTCAATGCCGGACTTACATACCGAGCACACATCATCGCTGGGTTTATGCCATCTAGCAGTAAGTGCTCCTACTGGCAGTGTGCCTACCCTGAACTGGAAATACAATTTCCGATCAAGCGGTTTTGTGATTAGATCCCAATAAGATTCCAGCCTCGGGGTAACTTTATGTTCTAGAAATAGGCAAGCAAAAGAAGATGGCTCACTATTTCTAAGTGTATTTAACTGGATCCAATCCCAATATTTTTCCTTCAAGATCTTCTTTGAGGGAAAGATGGAATTTATTGGGTCTTTCCAAAGTGAGATCATACCGAGACTGGATAACATATCTCTAACCACCCATAACCATTTTACGTGGTGTGAAGTGTCAGCCCTTATTACATTTTGGAACCCTACCGCATATACTGCAAGTTCGGGTGTAGTCCAGAGTCTTTGCCAGTACAGTAGGGGTCGAAGCTTGGCTATAGCTGCAATGGGTTTTCTCCCAAGGTCGTATAGTAATGGACACATTGGGGTACTTTGTGGTAGCCTGGTAATGTTCCTCAGGAACCTATTTTCTGACGATGTGAGCGTGGATAAGTTCTCGCACCCCCAGAGTTCCGATCCATAAAGGGCTGAGCTGATGACTTTCATATTATAAATCTCAAGTACCGGGCTGATGGGCTTAGTGTGTGATGTATTATGTTCCGTGTGAAGCACCCCCGACAATTGCCTGTGTTTAAGGGATGCCAGGTCGATCTGGTGATTCCATTTTACATTGTCCTGAATGTTAACCCCTAGATAGGTGAACTCTTTAACGTGATCTAGCGGCCTATTATTCATTTGGATGCCACCCTTATAGGCCCTATGCGTGTTAAAGGCCATTAGTTTTGTTTTCGACACATTGACCTCCAAGCCCCGCTGTAGACAAAACTCCTCAAAGGTTTTTAGGGCCTTCTGGAGGCCACTTGGGGTCTTGGAGATAATCAATGTGTCGTCCGCAAACATCAATATGGGGATTTTTTCTCCTGCTAATACTGGGGCATCAGATGGATTGGAGCTCATATAGTTCACTATTCCATTAATATAGAGTGAGAATAGCGTCGGGGCCATGACGCACCCTTGACGCACACCTCTTTCGACAGGGAATGATTCGGTGACTTCCCCCTGCCTGCCCCATCTGATTTTGGCACTGTTATCTTCGTGTAGTTTAATAATAAGTGACAATAAATCAGGTGGCATCCCTAGTTCTTTTAGGATTATCCATAGTTTGGTGCGGGGTACGAGGTCAAATGCCGACTTAAGATCAACGAAAGCGGCGTATAAACTACCCTTGCCCAGGGTCACCGTCTTCCAGTAAATCAAAACAAACCTGAACACCTGATCTATGGTGCTAGTAAAGGCGCGGAACCCTGCTTGCAATGGTGATAAAACCTTAAACTCATCAATCCACTCCTGTACTTTGTTGAGCACCAATCTCCCCATTATCTTTTGCAAACAGTCAATTAAACTAATTGGCCTGTAGTTCCCTGGGCATGACTTATCCCCCTTCTTAAAAACAGGTATGATTTCTGCTCCTTTCCAGGAGTCCGGGATTGGGGCTCCTTGAGCGATAGCATTGGTCAACAGAAAGATGTATCGGCACCATCTGTCCTTATTATTATTATTATTATTAGCTAGCTTGTAAAGCGCCTGGTTACTCCAACGGAGTGTCCCCAAGCTAGAACATCAATGAAAACCCCGCAACAATCCAGACCTAGAAGCCTTCCTGCGCAGAAGACTGACAGAATAATAAAAAGCAGAAATATTACTTCCGTCCACCAGATGGGAGTCGGAAAAGCCAAGTTTTTAGGTTTTTCCGGAACAGAGACTCCGACTCGCAGGTCCTAAGATCCATAGGGAGGTCATTCCATGCCTTAGCAGCCAGGAAGCCAAAAGATCTCCCTCCAGCTCGAACCTTCCGCACCCTGGGCACAATCACCCTGGCAGAGCCAAGTGATCTCAGATCCCGTGCGGGCCGATAAGCTGTAAGAATGGGGAGCAGGAAGCGCGGCCCCTTCTGACTAAGGATCCTGTGACCAAAGCATAAGGCCTTGAAAGTGACTCTGGCCTGAAGTGGGAGCCAATGAAGTTTCTTCAAAGCTCCCCCCACCGAAACCCGCCTAGGGATGTTCAAGATCAGCCGGGCTGCAGCATTTTGGACCTTCTGCAAGAGGTTCAAATTTCTAGCTGTCATCCCTAAATACAGAATATTGCAGTAATCAAGGCGAGATGTAACAAGAGCCTGTACAATAGTTCTTTTAGCATCAAGGGGGAGAAGGTCCAGAATTTTGCGTAGCATTTTAAGGATGCCAAAGCAGGCTCCGGCCACAGTGGTAATTTGCTCAGAGAAGGACAGATTTTCATCAAACCATACTCCCAGATTCTTCACCTTTGCTTTCGGTGCCGGTGTAGGCCCAAGTTCCACAGGCCACCACTGCTGTGACCAGAGCGAGGGCTGTTTACCAACAACCATCACCTCTGTCTTCCCTGCATTCAGCTGAAGGCAGCTGTATCTCATCCAGTCCGAAAGCTCCCCCAAGCAGACCTTAAAATCTGATGCCGTTCCAGATTCATTTTGCTCCAGAGTCACAACCAGCTGAGTGTCATCAGCATATGACACCAGCTTGATCCCATGCCTCAAAACAATATCCGCCAGAGGGCGCATATAGATATTAAACAGGGTGGGGCTGAGAGCCGAACCCTGTGGCACCCCCTGCGACAGAGGACAAACTCTGGACTTATATGGGTGTTGCAGAACCTGGAAGGATCTGTTCTGCAAGAAGTTTTTCATCCATTCCCAGGTGCCGCCATCGACACCGGCCTCCCGCAGCCTCTCAAGCAGGAGACCGTGGGACACCGTGTCGAACGCAGCACTCAGGTCCAGAAGGATCAAAGCAGTAGTCCTTCCTTCATCGACAGCAATTCTCAGCACTTCTGCTGCCAGGAGAAGGGCCAACTCAGTGCTATGGAGTGGCCTAAAGCCAGACATGGAGTACCCGTCTCTCTTCCAGAAACATAGACAGTTGTCCATTAAGATGTTTCTCTGCAATTTTTGCTACATAGGGGAGCAAAGAAATCGGTCTCAAATTTTCAGGAAGTGCGGGATCCAAAGATGATTTCTTCAGCAAAGGGACCACCATAGCGTGTTTCCAATTATTGGGAACCTGCCCCGTCCTAAAGGACATATTCAGTAAAGAGGTGAGAACCGGGGCAATAGCTTTCTTCCCTTGCCGCAAACATTTAGGGGGAACCGGGTCCAACGGTGACCCTGATTTCACGACCTCCATCAGTCTTAGAACCTCACTTTCCATAGGTGGTTGAAAGACAAACTTATCCTTGGTCCCGGGAGCTTCTACGACAGGAGCGGGGACAAAATTCCTGCTACTTTCCGGAAAGGTTGCATAAATTTTATCTATCTTGCCCAAAACATAATCAGCGACCTTATTACAATAATCCATAGAAGTAGGGAGTGCAGCAGTCACCCGTTCCAAAGAGGACAGTTGGTTCACAACCTGAAAGATGTTCTTGGTGGAATTTTTAGCTAACTTAATTTGTTCTGTATAAAAATCCCTTCGTACTCTCCTAATCTCACGATGGTAAAACTTCAAAGCCCCTAGATACTTCTGCCTGTTTTCATCCAGGTAGCTCTTCCTCCACTGGCATTCAAGGCGCTTACAGCCGGATTTCAATTGTGCCAGTTCTTCTGAAAACCATTTCACAGAAGCAGTCAGACGCGTGCTTTTACATGGTTTCAGTGGTATCAGGGAGTCCACAGCCTCCGTGATCCAGCAGGATACTAAATTATCAGCTATCTGGGTGTCAACTCCTAAATCAGGGATGCTGCAGGCCAGTGCCTCCATCATGTAGAAAGACATCCCCAGGGATGCCATCTGGCCCGGGTGCCTTTCCAATCATTATTGACTTCAGTGCTGTTTCCACTTCAGCCCTACTGAAGGCCCTATCCTGGTAGGGGGTTCTATCAATATCACCCACATTTTCAGCCAGGTTTGAAGCATATTGAGGTTTAAAATGATCCACCCAATCCTTCTGTGAAACATGGTTTTGGGGCTGCTGAGCCTGTCCTCCGCTGTCCCATTTATATACATCCCCAAAAAATGTGGAATTCTTCATGGCGCAGGCTTCCTTTAATTCCTGCCACCTTTGGTCATCCCATGTTTTTTTTGCTTTTAGCTGGGTACGCCTGTAATTAAACCTAGCTTCGCGAACCGCTATCGGGTTACCTGCTTTAAGGGCTAACCCTAAAACTAGACGTTCCTCTCGACATTCTTTATTGTACCACTGCCCAACTTTCTGTTTTGGGACCATCTTACTTTTACTCTGCTTAAAAAAGTGTGTGCGCAGATTTGTGAAGAATTTGTTGTGTATAATTATTGTTTGCGCTAGGGCCACAGGATTTGCTACACTAGCTTCTAATTCATTTATTGCGCTATCCACAGTCTTATTAATATTATCTAGCAGATCTGGCATTTCTATTACTTTTGCCCATTTAAGACGTCTCATATCATTTGATAGAATGAGATCACTTAGGGAGTGTCCATTTCTTTTTTGGGGTTTAATTTTTTGTCCGCACAGATCCATTGTCACACACAGGGGGTTGTGGTCGCTCTCAAGTCTTGTTTTGACTACCATGTCTCTAAGGGCGTACCATAGATCCAAGCTTATCAGGACATAGTCTATTCTGCTAGCACTATACCCATTATTAAAGGTGTTATCCCCAGAGCTATCAGAATGTGTACGACCATTTGCGGCCCGCAAACCCTTTTCCATACAAATATTATTTGTTTGGATAACAACATCTGTCCACTTCCTTATGGGGTCTAGCTCCAGCTTTGGGATGCCCCACTTGTTGTCTACTTCATCAGTAAGGTCACCTCCCTCTTTAATTAGGGGCTCGAACGTCATGTTAAAATCCCCCGCAACTTTGATGTGTGAAACTACCTGTTGTGAGTCGAGGAGATCTTCGAGAGTCGCCAAAACTCCAGACTTTTTCCCTCTAGTCCCTCTCACATAGACATTATATATGTCTATGTTCCAGTGGTCACACTTAGTTACTCTGACTGCCTGGATGTCGTGACTCTGGGTTGGGAGAACATGTATGTTTAACTCTAGTTCTTGTCACACCCAGATAGTCAAACCCCCCGATGGCCTCCCTTTTGTACCCTTGCTTGCCGGGATATGAAAGTTTAAATACCCTACTCAAAAAGAGGCCGATGGGGTAATTACCCCTGACATGCCCCCCCCAGGGGGGCAGAAAGCCTACTAGACACCAGGGACTTAAAAACACATAGGGTGAGGGCTGCCCACCATAAACATGGCCATGCACCAATACCAACTGAATGGCACAACAGTCAATATGCCCCCCTTGTGGAGCAGATTGGAATATTTACCCCAGATCTGCCCCTCTGGGAAGGAACGCCCACTAGAAGTCAATGAATGTTTCTTTTTTTAATATAGGGGTGGGGGCTGTACAGCATTGTCATTGCTATGCCCTCATCCCAAGTAAATGGGACAACATTCTTTCTGCCCCCCGGTAGGCAGATGGGAATAATTACCCCATATCAGTTCCCAGGGGACAGAAAGCCCACTAGGCTCCAGAGGAAGTTTAAAAAATATATATATAGGGGTGGTGACTTCCCACTATGGGCATGGTTATGCCGGCACCCCAAATTAAGAGGCGCAACAGTCTTTATGCCCCCCCCCGGCATTTGGGGGGCAGAAAGCCCACTAGACAGCATGATTTTTTTTATTTATGAATATAAGGGTGGGGGCTGCCTAGCATGGGCATGGGCATAGCAATGCCCCCTCCCTAAGTAAATGGGGCAATAGTCGTTCTGCCCTCTGGGGGCAGATGAGTGTAATTAACCCTGATCTGTCTCTAGGGGGCAGAAAACCCACTGTATGGCAGCAATGTATATTTTTAATAAAATAATGAGGTGGCTCTTACCCATCCTAACATTAGGGCTCACTCTCACCCCTAAAGACTTAACGGATCAAATCGAGGCCAATAGGGGTCCCCACACTAGGGCTCCCATTGACTTTGATTTGATCTGTTCCTGTCGCAGGCACTAGGTCCAGCCACAGAAGTGCAGCAGCATTTTTATCAATACAAGTGGGATAATGCTGGGTGGTAGGAATGTTGTGGATTCCTGTGGATTCCGGAAGTTTCCATCCCAGAAATGTAAGTAAAATGAGTGATTTCATGCAAAGTTTGAGGTTTGCATGGCATTGTGGGTAAAAAAAACCTCATGGGATCCACACAAGACAAACCCCCCTGGACGCCTCTAGTTGTCTAGGTTTAAAAAATGTGCAGGCTTGCTAGGTTTCCCTAGGTGCCGCCTGAGTTAGGGCCCAAAATCCACAGCTGCCCGCTTTTCAAAAAACTGGTCAGTTTTGAGTGGAAAAATTAGATGTATCCATGTTCTGTTTTGGGCCATTTCCTGTCGCGAGCACTAGGCCTACCCACACAAGTGAGGTAGTATTTTAATCGTAAGACTTTGGGGAATGCTGGGTGGAAGGAAGTTTGTGGCTCTCCACAGATTCCAAAACTTTCCATCACAGAAATGTGAGGGAAATGTGTTTTTCAGTCAGCGTTTGAGGTTTTAAAGGGATGAGACAACCTGGTGAAAGCGACACATGTCACCCTATCCTGGATTTGTCTAGGTGTCTAGTTTTCAAAAATGTACAGGTTTGCTAGGTTTCCCCCGGTGCTGCCTGAGCTAGGGCCCAAAGTCTATAGCTACCCACTTTGCAAAAAACAGGTCAGTTTTGAGTGGAGAAATATGATGTATCCATGTTGCATTCGGAACATTTCCTGTCGCTGGCACTAGGCCTACCCACACAAGTGAGGTACCATTTTTTTGGCAAGACTTTGAGGAATGCTGAGTGGAAGGAAGTTTGTGGCTCCACGCAGATTCCAGAATGTTCCATCACAGATATCTGAGGAAAATGCGTGTTTTTATTCAAAGTTTGAGGTTTGTTAGGGATTCTGGGTAAAACAACCAGGTGAGAGCCACACAAGTCACCCTACTCTGGATTCCCCTACATGTCTAGTTTTAAAACATTTACAGGCTTGCTAGGTTTCTCTGGTGCTGGCTTAGCTAGGACCCAAACTCCACAGCTATACACTTTGGAAAAAATGGGTCAGTTGTGAGGGAAAAAATGTGATGTATTCATGTTGCATTTTGGGCCATTTCCTGTCGTGGGCACTAGGCCTACCCACACAAGTGAGGTACCATTTTTATAAAAAAACTTAGGGGAATGCTGGGTGGAAGGAGGTTTGTGGGTCCCCACAGATTCCAGAGCTTTCATCACAGAAACGTGAAGAAAATGTGTTTTTTTGAGGTTTGCAAGGGATTCTGAGTAAAAGAACCTGGTGAGAGTGACACATGTCACCCCATCCTGGATTTGCCTAGGTGTTTAGGTTTTGAAAATGTACAGTTTTGCTAGGTTTCCTTAGGTGCCAGCTAAGCTAAGGCCCAAAATCTATAGCTACCGACTTTGCAAAAAATGGGTGGTTCAGTTTGTTTTCAATGCAGAAATGTGATGTATCCATGTTGCATTTTTTTGGACGTTTCCTTTCAGGGGCACTAGGCCTACCCACACAAGTAATGCACCATTTGTTTTGGGAAGACTTAGTAGAATGCTGGGTGGAAGGAAGTTTGATTCTTCACACAGATTCCAGAACGTTCCATCACAGAAATGTGAACAAAATGTGTTTTTTTAGTCAAAGTTTGAGTTTTGTTAGAGATTCTGAGTAAACTAACCTGGTGAGAGTCACATAAGTCACCCCATCCTGGAGTCCCCTAAGTGTCTAGTTTTTGAAAATGTATAGGTTTGCTAGGTTTCCCTAGGTGCCAGCTGAGCTAGGACCCAAAGTCCACAGCTATCCACTTTGAAAAAAATGGGTGGGTCAGTTTTGAGTGGTAAAATGTGATGCATCCATTTTGCGTTTTTAGGCCATTTCCTGTCACAGGCATTAGGCCAACCAACACAAGTGGGGTACCATTTGTATCCGACGACAAATGGGAGCATAAGAAAGTAGGACATTTGTTATTACCAACTGGATTTCACAGCATTTGTGCCTTCCAAATGTAAGCCAGTGTGTAAGAAAGTAGAATTTTTAAAAATACTCCCCAACTCATATGCTAGTACAGGTACACACAAATTCAGAAATGTACAAATAACCACTTCTCTTAAACTCCATATCTTGTGTGTCCATTTCAGAAATACATACGTTTCCTTGATACCTATTTTTCACTCCACATATTTCACCATATAAATTGGTCTATACTCAGTACACAATAAAAACCATTGTATGGTGCAGCTCAGTTGATGCCTCTGGGTACCTAGGTTCTTGGAAAGCTGTGGTATCTCCCTTACACTCTTCTTTCCTTTCCTCTTACTTTTCCCTGTACCCTTTCTCTCTTCCCTAAATGGTTTGGCCAGAGCACCCATTATATCTGGGGCCTGGTGATGTATTTACAATGTTGATGCCAGGACGTTCTATATTGAGTGCCTGGATCAGTTGAGGAAAATGTCTCTGATGGTTGCACAGCTGTGGCTGAGGTGTTCCCTGAAATAAACCTTCGAGTACTTTCCAGTGGCTCCAGTGTGTATTTCTTCTATGTAACAAAAGCCTACAAACCCTATATATCTCCGCAACCAGAAGGGCCAAGCAGATGTAATGGTATATTGCTTTTGTAAATCAGCCATTGAGACAAAAAGTTACAAATGAAAATGTTGTCACAAATGGTCATTTTTTCCTACTCATTTTCAATATTTCTTTATTTCAACAGTTAATTTGTTTGGGGAAACCTTGAGAGATCAACACATATGACCCCTTGATGAATTCAGAATTGAGTCTACATTTCATAACTCTATAGCTTTTATGGATTACCCATGGGTTTTACACTGGTTCCACCACAGACTAGAAGAAGGTTGAGAGGAGAAGAAATAGGAAAAATGGCAAAAGTGTGGCAAATTCTTTTTGTTATATTTAGCTCTGTGTGTTCCTGAAAGCTGGGGAGATAGTGACCTTTGCATAGCAAACCGTTTGTTGATGCCATTTTTAGAAATAAAACAGACACGTATCCAGAGCACTTTTTTTCCTATTTTTTCCCCAAAAACTCTGAATTTAGCTATATTTTGCCTATTTTCTCCATTCCCTTCTGGGTAATCCACACGCCCTGGGTAATTTTAGAATCCCCAGGATATTGCTAAAACGAGACATGTATGGCTTATATGGACAAAAAGTTATGGAGCTGTAACCGCAAACTACACCAAATAGCCAAAAAAGGGCTCAGCACGGGGGGGTTGGAGTGTGGGGATGCCGAGCAGCTAAGGGGTTAAATAGAGTTTGTGGAGTAAGTATGTAGAGGTGTAGAGATCAGTAGAGAAAGAAGGAAAGAAAAGAGGTGAGGTTCAAGAGCTGGGGTAAAGTGAAATATCTGAGGCAGAAAAATAGGTGAGACAGAGAAAGAGAGGTAGACAGTTAACATAAGGTGACAAAGGTAGTCAGATGGGGTAGATAGATATGGCTAGGAAATTAGTGACTGGTGACTTAGGGAGAAATATATATATATATTCACTGAAAAAACCATAGGTTTTACAGACGTTATAGTTAGAAATTAGCATTTAAAAAACCTTTGAAATTCACTGAAAAAACCATAGGTTTCAGGGGCATTATAGTTAGCTGGACATTTCACTCGTACAAAACCATAGAAACCATAGAAATTCTACTGTTATAGTTAGTTCAGCTAACTATATCTCGCGCCCCCGCAATGCACTGCTCATGACGTCACATATTACATCACTCATGACATAGTCAGTGACATCACTGATGACATTACTGATGACATCATCCAGTGACTGTGTGTTTCTTTAAAGTTTAAATATGTTTTTTATATATATATATATGCAAAGGTGTATTGAAGAATGAGTGGGTGTATGAGTGTCTGAATGGATGACTTAGTAGGTGTGTGACTGACTGTATAAGTGAGTAATTAAACATGTCTTACTGAATGCATGGGTTAGTGACTAAACTGTGTGAATGTCTGTATCAGTCTGTCAGTTGGTGTGTAAGCGGCTGCATGGGTTGGTGAGTAGCTACATGAGTGTCTACATGGGTTATTGATTGGTTGTCTCAGTATCTGTATGGGTGCCTGAGTGTATCTGTGGGTGGCTGGGGGGGGTGTGAGTGTGCATAGATGTGTGAGTGGGTAATTCACTGGGTGTACAGGTTCAAGAGTGCATCTGTGAAGGGCTGTATGGGTGGGTGAGTGTGTGTATGGGTGTGTTGGTGAGTGAATGGATGTCTCAGTGGTACATGTGTGAGTAACTACATATGTGAAAGGCAGTATATGTGAGTGTTGGACTATATAAATGACTATATGTGAGAGTGAGTGATTGTGAGAGTGGCTTGATGGATGAGTGTGTGCTTGTGTCAGTGATTGTATAAGAGAGTAAGTATGTGTTAGTATCTGTATGAAGTGAGGTGGTGGGTGTATATCTGTATAGGTGAGTAAATGGGAGCATGATTGATTCTTTGCATGACTGACTAGGTGTGTGAGTAACTCTATGGTTAGTGGTGTTGTGTGAGTATCTGTATAGGTGTATGAGTGCATATTTCAGTGGCTATATTGATGAGTGACTGCATGTATGAGTGACTGTATGGGTGAGTGGATGTGTGTGTAGACCTATGAATCAGTGAGTGGGTATGTACTAACTGGTATTGGTGTGTCTATGGTTTCGAGAATGGTAGTCTGTATTTTAGAGGGGGTGTATCAAAGGTTATATTAGGGTGTGAGGAGGTGCATCAGATGATCACGTGGATGATGTCATCAGTGATGTCATTTGAGATGTCATCAGTGATGTCATCAGTGATGTCACTGACTATGTCATGAGTGATGTAATATGTGACGTCATGAGCAGTGCATTGCGGGGGCGTGAGTTATAGTTAGCTGAACTAACTATAACAGTGGAATTTCTATGGTTTTGTACGAGTGAAATGTCCAGCTAACTATAACGCCCCTGAAACCTATGGTTTTTTCAGTGAATTTCAAAGGTTTTTTAAATGCTAATTTCTAACTATAACGTCTGTAAAACCTATGTTTTTTTCAGTGAATTTCAAAGGTTTTATAAATGCTATTTTCTAACAATAACGTCTGTAAAACTTATGGCTTTTTCAGTGAATTTCAAAGGTTTTATAAATGCTAATTTCTAACTACAATGTCCCTGAAACCTAAATTGTTTTTAACTAAATTTAAAAAAGACGTGCATACTTTTTCTAGTGAAAAACTAACTGTAACAGTAGTCTGTTATAAGTTATAATTTAACAATGTTTAAAACTTAATTAGCACTAATTAACATATAAGTGTGGAAAAAGTGTGATGGAGCAGCTATGATACCTGACTTCCAACAACAGCGTTCACAGTTCGATTCCCGGCTCCAGCGGCACGTTAGCCCACCACTATGTCACTGTGGGCAACACCTTGCTTAATCTTTCCGACGCCTCGGAGCGCCGGCACACCTTTCCAGGGGTAGCTGTACGCTTTACAAATGCTTGCATTTCTTTAATTTAAAACCATAGTGATGAGAAATATTATCACGTTTTTTTTTCTTCTATTCTGAAAGATCTTTTTTTATGTCTTCTATTTAGAATTACGGCAATTAATAAATGTATTTACTCATGAGAATGGAAATGACACGGTTTTCCGGGAAACAGTTTTTAAGCTCTCCAACGTATGTACATATTAAGGACCTTAGACGTGTTAGGTTCGAAATCGAAACTTTTTCCGCTTCACATTTTGTAACTTTTCCCAACACGTGCACAAGTTAAACAGTTAAAACGTGAGCACGTGTCAACTGTAAAACGTGACATCTAAATGGGCGGAGCCGCATCTTCCTTCCATAGACTACTCAATAACCAAAAAGTATATAAACCACACCCGTTGATTGATTAGTTTCGTTTTTGCGAGTTATTTACGCGTCTCCATTCAGTGATGCAGGTGCTCTTTTCTACAGTCGGATTCTTCTTTTGCGGCCACAAAACATAATCCTGAGTTGTAAGTTGTTTGATTATGGCATACTAGATATTTATAATACGTAGCTATTTGTCAATATTTAAACACTTGTATTTAGAAAAAAGTGTTATTGGTTGTTTTTGCCATTTACATGTAACGTCAGCAGCTTGTTTTCAGAAACAGACAGAATACAGCAAACATTGTTCCTGTTCTGGCTCCTTTGAGCTCATATAGTGTGACTTTGTATATTATAATATTGACACTGTACTTGACCTCAGAAGTGTTGGTGACCCGTCGGCGCGAAGACTAAAGATTTATATGTAACGTCAGCAGCTTCTAGTTTGTAGTCTATTTCCCCTCGAGATCATATAGTGTGAGTATGTATATTATAATAACCACACATTATGATCTCAGAGGAGTTTGTGACCCGTCGGCGCGAAGACTAAAGATTTATATGTAACGTCAGCAGCTTCTGGTTTTTAGTCTATTTCTCCCTTGAGATCATATAGTGTGAGTATGTATATTGTAATATTTATATTTATACTGACCTCAGTGGAGTTTTTTGATATTTCTATTTTTGTCTGTTGCGGTTCCTATTCACCTTCTCCCTATAGAATATATACTACCAGTAGTGTATATTATTATACTACTATCCTATATATTCTCAAAGGAGTACGTGATTTGTTAGCGGAGCAGTGAGCGACCTCTAAGCACTACGACCGAACTTTCCCGAATTCTACAGAATAGAAATTATAAAAAATGATAAAGCGTACATTTCTATGTAATATAAAGTGATTTGTGTTTAACTGTTTTTTACTTGTTATTGTTCTTGTGACCTGAGATGATGTAGTGCGGGAGTGTTTCTTGTAGCACTTCTTTTCTACTTTATCTAAAAGTAACTCATGCCCTCTTATATTATCAAGAATATGGGGCAACACTTTTACAAACTATAGCAGAAAAAAAAGGGAGGGCGTGCCCACGCTTAAGGGATATTTTATGAATTGCGTTTTTATTTGTCACCCCTTTGATATATACAGCTTCAGTTTCCGAAGAAAGTATATTTCTAATTGCTTAATAAAAACTATTTCAAACCTAGACTGAAATTTTTGCTGCGCAACCACAGCTCCCCGTCAGAAAAGTAAACACCACATTATAACTAAACAGTGCTCCTGGGAAGTATCCCACCCGCAAACTTAATAAAAAGAAGACCGCAACACACTTTGTTATTTTCCCACCGTGATTTGTGCACCCCACGCCAATTATATAAATGTCCCTTAAAATATATAAAAAACAATTTTTACCTTCACAATCCCTGTCCACCACCTTGTGACCACTGTACAGAGTTAATAGTGTTCCTACCCTCCCCTCTACTACTTTCTTTTCCGGTACTCCATTGAAGTGCGTCACAAAATGGTTCACAACAGTGAACCGTTCCCAGCCAATAATGAGCAAACTTGTACTCGGAACACTTTAGCCAATAAAATGTCCATGGTGTTCCGCAGAGGGGGAGGGAATCGCTCCCAACACTTCTACTTTCAATGGTTTACAGCCAATGATCATTAACCTTGGGAAGGTCCTGCTTGGAACACGTTACCCAATCAGATGTCCCTGATGCTCCGCGGAGGGGGAGGGAATGGCTGGCAACACTTCTACTTTCAATGGTTTACAGCCAATGAACATTAAGCTTGGGAACGTCCTGCTTGGAACACGTCAGCCAATCAGATGTTCCTGCTACTCCGCGGACGTGGAGGAAATGGCTGGCAACACTTGTACTTTCAATGGTTTGCAGCCAATGAACATTAAGCTTGGGAAGGTCCTGCTTGGAACACGTCAGCCAATAAGATGTCCCTGCTACTCCGCGGACGGGGAGGAAATGGCTGGCAACACTTCTACTTTCAATGGTTCGCAGCCAATTAACATTAAGCTTGGGAAGGTCCTGCTTGGAACACGTCAGCCAATCAGATGTCCCTGCTACTCCGCGGACGGGGAGGAAATGGCTGGCAACACTTCTACTTTCAATGGTTCGCAGCCAATGAACATTAAGCTTGGGAAGGTCCTGCTTGGAACATGTCAGCCAATCAGATGTCCCTGCTACTCCGTGGACGGGGAGGAAATGGCTGGCAACACTTCTACTTTCAATGGTTCGTAGCCAATGAACATTGAGCTCGTTGTTGGAACACCTCAGCCAATTAAACGTTAATTTTGTTCCAGACACACGAACAGAACACGCCCTCCCACATAATATTAAATTTTGTCTAAGAAAGTGACACTGTCCGTGATAAAAGTGAACACCGCATTATAAGTAAACATTACTGCGCATTATATTAAAGGAAGGCTGCAATACGGCGCATTGTTATTTTCCCGATATGATTTACACAGCCTACTGAACATTGCCGCAATACCGCACATTCACACTACCTGTGTGTGCACCCTACACACTGCTTGTCGCTATACGGCGCATTGTTTTCCCGACGGGATTTCCAGAGCCTACGCAACCTTGCCGCAATACCGCGCACCGTTGTTCTGCGGACGTGATTTCCACGGCCTACGCAACATTCAAACTCCCTGCCTCTGCACCGTACAGACTGCTTAAAGTAAGACCACAGTGTTCCTACTATACCCTCTTATACAATTTTTCCCATTTGTTTTGCCCTACGCCTTTCAACTCAGTCACAAAATGGCTGCCAACACTTCCTAGTTTCAACAGTTCACAACCAATGAGCCGCACGCTCGTGCTCATAACGCCTCAGCCAATCAGATGTCAGAATTCTCAAATATCGATATCTGTAAATTTTGATATTTCTCTAAAACTACTGAACGGACTTACCCCATTTAAACAAAAGTGTACTTTCTGGACCAAGATCTTTCTCCCTGCCAAATTTGGCGGAATTCCGTTCAGCAGTTTGACCTGTAGCCTTGTCTAAAGTTTCCTATGGAAATTGCATGGAGAAAACACGTTTTGGGACCCGACTTTTTTCTCAGCCCCCCCTTCACGAATCACCCCCAAACTTTCAGGATAGGAGTTCACCTGAAAAGAGGAACTTTTTGGAAAATGTCATAAAGATTCGTCAAACGACGCCAAAGTTATAAGCACATCAAAAAATGCTTTTCCTATGGAAATACGTTCTAACTATAACTATCTACTTGCGACCGCCAGTAGATAATATATATGTATATATATATATATATATATATATATATATATATATATATATATATATATATATATATATTACCTACTGGCGGTTACCAGTAGGTAGTTATAGTTAGGATCTCGTTTCTATTCAAAAAGCGTTTTTTCTTTCGCCAATATCTTTGGCGTCGTTTGACGCATCTTCGCGAAATTTTCAGAACTAATGGCCCGCTCAGGTAATCTCCTGTCTTGAAAGTTTCAGGGTGATTCATCAAGCAAGGGCCGAGAAAAAAGGGGGGTCCCAAAACGCGTTTTCCGCATGTTAATTTCCATAGGAAAAATTGGAACAGGCTACAGCCCGAACTGCTGAACGGAATTACACCAAATTTGGCAAAAAGGTAGCCCTTGGTTCAGAAAGAGACCTTTTTTTTAAATGGTGTAAATCCGTTCAGTAGTTCCTGAGAAATTAGAAAAAGAAAAGTTTCGATATCTGAGCACTGAGGAGGGTTCGCGAACCCTCCCGGGCACGAGCTTCACTCTGATTGACTGCCAACATTCTAATCCAGAATGGCAGCCATCTTGTGACTTGGTAACCGAGTCACAAGAAAAGAGTAAAAAAAAAGGTGAAAAACAAGAAAAAGGGGCAAGGTAGAAACACCCTGAGCCCCTAGGCCTGCTCAGAGGGTCCCACAAGGACCCCCAGGGCCAAAAAAAGCCTTTTTTTTTTTAAACGGCAGAATTCGCGTTGGGGTCGCGAATCCTGCAGCAAAAATAAAAAAAAAACAAAGCGTGGGCTCCCGCGCTTTGTTTTTGAAAGCCCCTGGGTGGGCCAGGTCCCGGGGCACTCGAAAATTAATTTGTGAGGGCCCAAGGGGGCCCCCGCAGCCCCGGGGACTGCTACCTCCCCAGGGCTTATTTAATAAACTGCGGGGGGCACTGCGGCCCCCCGCAGGCCCGGGGACCGCCACCTCCCTGGGGCTGTAAAAATAAATGCGTGGGGTGTCCCAATCCCCCCTCACGCTGCCCCGGGGACTGCCACCTCCCCGGGGCTAAATTAATTAAGGGCGGAGGGGCCTCGCGGGCCCCCCCAAGCCCCGGGGACCGCCACCTCCCCAGGGCTATAATCAATAATTAGTGTGGGGGGGCTTCAGCCCCCCCACACTGCCCCGGGGACCACCACCTCCCTGGGGCTTAAAACATTGGGAGGGGGCCGCGTGGCCCCCTCCTGGAGCCCTTGATGGCCCTGGGGACCACCACCCCCCAGGGCCGGCTCCTGCAGTGTCCCAGGGTGCCCACCCCCGGGACACTGCTGTTTGCTATGGCAGGGCGGGAGCCTTGCGGCTCCCGCCCTGTCATACCAAACTCTGCTTCGCTTCATGGAAGCGAGAGCTTGAAACCTGCCCTCGCTTCTATAAAGCGAAGCAGAATTGCTTTTGAGCAAGGGGAGCTGCATTCATTTCGTTTTCAAAGCCCCCGGGTGGGCCAAGTCCCGGGGGCAATTTATTAATGTAGCAGGGACCACGGGGCCCCAGGGACTACCACCTCCCTGGGGCTTCTTTTTTACATGAGTGGGCGGGCACTGCAGCGTGACGGCTTTGCCTGGCACCGCTACCTTCATGAGTGGGCGGGCTTTCTTTGCTGGCTCTAATAATAGGTACGCCACAGGCCTGGTATCTCTAAGTCACCTTTCCATGTCAGTGGTTTTAGGACTCCTGAAACCATTGACATGGAAAAGTGGCGGAGTCAGCTGCAACGCTCTGTCAACCCCAAAAGCCTTATCGTATATTCGATAGGGAGGGCTGGGTGCAGGTCACGGTTGAGGTGCGCTGGCCGTGTTGGTTTTGGCTGGGCCACGGTGACAGAGTATCACTGAGACCAGAAGAGAGGGGGCGGGAGTTGAGGGTCTTTGGGTCCCATTAGGAGCGCATTGGGTATAACGTCGCCTTATGTGAGATTTGTTTGTGGTTTTAACTTCTGCTGCAGGTCATGTGCATTATCTAACCAACAAAGATAGAATATCACTTTCTCTACACTTGATTTAGCCATGTGTACGTTTATTAAGCACCCTGAAGTGTCAGTATACCTACCGGCCCAGCTGGTGCTTTACAAAATAATGCCATACTCAATAGCAGGGTGTGCTGCGTGCCAAGCAAGAGGGGCATCGTCAGAAGATGTGTGCGTACTGGCAGTATCAAAGTATTAGGAGAAGTCTGCGGTTGCTGCTCCCTCCCGTTGTCACTTGTTTACCCCCGCCCTCCCTCCCTCCCGTTATCCATGGTCACTTGTTTACCCCCGCCTCACACACTCCCTCCCATGGTCCGTGATCATTTGTTTACCCCCGATCTCCCCCTCCCTCCCACTGTCCATTGCCACTTGTTTACCCCCACCCTCCCTCCCGTTCTCACTTGTTTAACCCTACCCTCCCTCCCGTTATCCGTGGTCACTTGTTTACCCCCAATCTCCCCCTCCCTCCCACTGTCCATTGCCACTTGTTTACCCCTACCCTCCCTCCCGTTGTCACTTCTTTACCCCCGCCCTCCCTCCCTCCGTTATCCCTGGTTACTTGTATACCCCCGATCTCCCCCTCCCTCCCACTGTCCATTGCCACTTGTTTACCCCCACCCTCCCTCCCATTGTCACTTGTTTACCCCCACCCTCCCTCTCTCCCGTTATCAGTGGTCACTTCTTTACCCCCAATCTCCCCCTACCTCCCACTGTCCATTGACACTTGTTTACCCCCACCCTCCCTCCCGTTGTCACTTGTTTAACCCCGCCCTCCGTCCCTCCCGTTATCCCTGGTCACTTGTTTCCCCCCAATCTCCCCCTCCCTCCCACTGTCCATTGACACTTGTTTACCCCCACCCTCCCTCCCATTATCACTTGTTTACACCCGCTCTCCCTCCCTCCCGTTATCCGTGGTCACTTGTTTACCCCCAATCTCCCCCTCCCTCCCACTGTCCATTGCCACTTGTTTACCCCCACCCTCCCTCCCATTGTCACGTGTTTACCCCCACCCTCCCTCCCTCCCGTTATCCGTGGTCACTTGTTTACCCCCGATCTCCCCCTCCCTCCCACTGTCCATTGCCACTTGTTTACCCTCGCCCTCCCGCCCTCCTGTTATCCCTGGTCACTTCTTTACCCCCGATATCCCCCTCCCTCCCACTGTCCATTGCCACTTGTTTACCCCCACACTCCCTCCCGTTGTCACTTGTTTACCCCCGCCCTCCCTCATGTCAGTGGTTTCAGGACTCCTGAAACCATTGACATGGAAAGGTGGCGGAGTCAGCTGCAACGCTCTGTCAACCCCAAAAGCCTCATCATATATTCGATAGGGAGGGCTGGGTGCAGGTCGCGGTTGTAGTGCGCTGGTCGTGTTGGTTTTGGCTGGGCCACAGTGACAGAGTATAAGTGAGACCGGAAGAGAGGGGGCAGGAGTTGAGGGTCTTTGGGTCCCATTAGGAGCGCATTGGGTATAACGTCGCCTTCTGTGAGATTTGTTTCTGGTTTTAACTTCTGTTGCAGGTCGTGTGCATTATCTAACCAACAAAGATAGAATATCACTTTCTCTACACTTGATTTAGCCATGTGTACGTTTATTAAGCGCCCTGAAGTGTCAGTGTACCTTCCGGCCCAGCTGGCGCTTTACAAAATAATGCCATACTCAATGGCAGGTTGTGCTGCGTGCCAAGCAAGAGGGGCATCGTCAGAAGATGTGTGGGTACTGGCAGTATCAAAGTATTAGGAGAAGTCCACAGTTGCTGCTCCCTCCCGTTGTCACTTGTTTACCCCCGCCCTCCCTCCCTCCCGTTATCTGTGGTCACTTGTTTACCCCCGATCTCCCCCTCCCTCCTACTGTCCATTGCCACTTGTTTACCCCCACCCTCCCTCCCTCCCTCCCGTTATCCGTGGTCACTTGTTTTCCCCCGCCTCACACCCCTCCTGTGATCCGTTGTCACTTGTTTACCCCCGCCCTCCCTCCCTCCCATTATCCCTGGTCACTTCTTTACCCCCGATCTCCCCTTCCCTCCCACTGTCCATTGCCACTTGTTTACCCCCACCCTCCCTCCCGTTGTCACTTGTTTACCCCCGCCCTCCCTCCCTCCCGTTATCTGTGGTCACTTGTTTACCCCCAATCTCCCCCTCCCTCCCACTGTCCATTGCCACTTGTTTACCCCCGCCCTCCCTTCCTCCCGTTATCCGTGGTCACTTGTTTACCTCCAATCTCCCCCTCCCTCCCACTGTCCATTGCCACTTGTTTACCCCCACTGTCCCTCCCGTTGTCACTTGTTTACCCCTGCCCTCCCTCCTTCCCGTTATCCCTGGTCACTTCTTTACCCCCGATCTCCCCCTCCCTCCCACTGTCCATTGCCACTGGTTTACCCCCACACTCTCTCCCGTTGTCACTTGTTTACCCCCGACCTCTCTCATGTCAGTGGTTTCAGGACTCTTGAAACCATTGACATGGAAAGGTGGCAGAGTCAGCTGCAACGCTCTGTCAACCCCAAAAGCCTTATCGTATATTCGATAGGGAGGGCTGGGTGAAGGTCGCAGTTATAGTGCGCTGGCTGTGTTGGTTTTGGCTGGGCCACGGTGACAGAGTATCAGTGAGACCGGAAGAGAGGGGGCGGGAGTTGAGGGTCTTTGGGTCCCATTAGGAGCGCATTGGGTATAACGTCGCCTTATTTGAGATTTGTTTGTGGTTTTAACTTCTGCTGCAGGTCGTGTGCATTATCTAACCAACAAAGATAGAATATCACTTTCTCTACACTTGATTTAGCCATGTGTACGTTTATTAAGCGCCCTGCAGTGTCAGTAGACCTACCGGCCCAGCTGGCGCTTTACAAAATAATGCCACACTCAATGGCAGGGTGTGCTGTGTGCCAAGCAAGAGGGGCATCGTCAGAAGATTTGTGCGTACTGGCAGTATCAAAGTATTAGGAGAAGTCCGCGGTTGCTGCTCCCTCCCGTTGTCACTTGTTTACACCCGCCCTCCCTCCCTCCTGTTATCCGTGGTCACTTGTTTACCCCCGATCTCCCCCTCTCTCCCACTGTCCATTGCCACTTGTTTACCCCCACCCTCCCTCCCGTTGTCACCTTTTTACTCCCACCCTCCCTCCCTCCCGTTATCCATGGTCACTTGTTTACCCCAGCCTCACACACTCCCTCCCGTGGTCCGTGGTCACTTGTTTACACCCGATCTCCCCTCCCTCCCACTGTCCATTGCCACTTGTTTACCCCCACCCTCCCTCCCGTTGTCACTTGTTTAACCCCGCCCTCCCTCCCTCCCGTTATCTGTGGTCACTTGTTTACCCCCAATCTCCCCCTCCCTCCCACTGTCCATTGCCACTTGTTTACCCCCACCCTCCCTCCCGGTGTCACTTGTTTACCCCCACCCTCCGTCCCTCCTGTTATCCCTGGTCACTTGTTTACCCCCAATCTCCCCCTCCCTCCCACTGTCCATTGCCAGTTGTTTACCCCCACCCTCCCTCCCGTTGTCACTTGTTTACCCCTGCCCTCCCTCCCTCCCGTTATCCGTGGTCACTTGTTTACCCCCAATCTCCCCCTCCCACCCACTGTCCATTGCCACTTGTTTACCCCCACCCTCCTTCCCGTTGTCACTTGTTTACCCCCGCCCTCCCTCCCTCCCGTGGTCCGTGGTCACTTGTTTACCCCCAATCTCCCCCTCCCTCCCACTGTCCATTGCCACTTGTTTACCCCCACCCTCCTTCCCGTTGTCACTTGTTTACCCCCACCCTCCCTCCCTCCCTCCCGTTATCCATGGTCACTTGTTTACCCCCAATCTCCCCCTCCCTCCCACTGTCCATTGCCACTTGTTTACCCCCACCCTCCCTCCGGTTGTCACTTGTTTACCCCCGCCCTCCCTCCCTCCTGTTATCCCTGGTCACTTCTTTACCCCCGATCTCCCCCTCCCTCCCACTGTCCATTGCCACCAGGGGGTGCGTTTGCACAGTGGTGCAGGGAGGGGGCGTGGCCTGATGTGACAAGTGTGCAAACGCACCCTGTGCTTTTGCTTTAAGTTGGGGGATTAAATCCCCTTGAATCCTGAGGGTCCCTGGGGGCCAACTAGCCCACCAGGTACATCCAGTAAGCGCCACAGAGTTGCGCTGTAGAGAGGTGTAAAAAGGGGCGTGGCCTCGGACCACCTCTCTGCAACGCAGCTCTGTGGCGCTTACTGGAGGTACCTGGTGGGCTAGTTGGCCCCCAGGGACCCTCAGGATTCAAGGGGAATTAATCCCCCAACTTAAAAACCCACCAGGGGGGGCGTTTGCACAGTGTTGAAGGGAGGGGGTGGGGCCTGATGTGACATGTGTGTACTTATCCAATCACTCCGCCAAAACCCAAGCACTTATAAATTCACCATGCACTCTCCTTGCAGTAGTCTAATCATCCAGTCAGTACCCATGTACTTATGCGATGACCCAGGCACTAACACCTGCACTGCTACAATCCCCTGAGCACTACTGATGCAGTCCAGCCATCTTCTTGCCACTACCCATGCACTCCTCCAATCACCCAGCCAGTTCCATGTCCTTATCTAATCACTGCGCCAAAACACAAGCACTTATAAATTCACCATGCACTCTCCTTGCAGTACTCTAATCATCCAGTCACTACCCATGTACTCATGCAATGACCCAGCCACTAACACATGCACTGCTACAATACCCTGAGCACTACCCATTCAGTCCAGCCATCTCCTTGTCACTACCCATGCACTCCTCCAATCACCCAGCAAGTTCCATGTCCTTATCTAATCACTGCGTCAAAACACAAGAACTTATAAATTCACTATGCACTCTCCTTGCTGTACTCTAATCATCCAGTCACTACCCATGTACTCATGCAATGACCCAGGCACTAACACATGCACTACTACAATACCCTGAGCACTACCCATGCAGTCCAGCCATCTCCTTGTCACTACCCATGCACTCCTCCAATCACCCAGCCAGTTCCATATCCTTATCTAATCACTGCGCCAAAACACAAGCACTTATAAATTCACCATGCACTCTCCTTTCAGTGCTCTAATCATACAGTCAGTACCCATGTACTTATGCAGTGACCCAGGCACTAACACATGCACTGCTACAATCCCCTGAGCACTACTTATGCAGTCCAGCCATCTCCTTTTCACTACCCATGCACTCCTCCAATCACCCAGCCAGTTCCATGTCCTTATCTAATCACTGCGCCAAAACACAAGCACTTATAAATTCACCATGCACTCTCCTTGCAGTACTGTAATCATCCAGTCATTACCCATGTACTCATGCAATGACCCAGGCACTAACCCATGCACTGCTACAATCCCCTGAGCACTACTGATGCAGTCCAGCCATCTTCTTGTTACTACCCATGCACTCCTCCAAGCACCCAGCCAGTTCCATGTCCTTATCTAATCACTGCGCCAAAACACAAGCGCTTATAAATTCACCATGCACTCTCCTTGCAGTACTCTAATCATCCAGTCACTACCCATGCACTCATGCAATGACCCATGCACTAACTCATTGTGAGAAGTTGGCCTGGTATATGCTGTCCACTAGTTATAGTGGGCACCTTGCACCAGTCCAAACATCCCCCTATTGATGATAGGTTTAAGACAACCTTATTTGAAAGCTATCCTAGTGGTAGCTATGGAGAGCAGCCTTCAGGCTAAGTCTTGAAGGAGTGTAAAGCAGTTTGTTTTACCAGTCTATAATCTCTTGAATGGCTAAATGAAAGGAGACCACACCAGGTATATATATAAAATATATGTATTTATTTCAAAACACACCCTACTAGTCTCTTTATGAGGCTAGAGGTCAAAGCACATATGTTACACTTCCAATATCACAGTAAATTAGCACAATATACGATAGGCCCTAGGGGCGAACCAAACCATATATTAAGAAAGTGGTATAAGAACCACGACTTGACTAGACACAAGGCCTAGAGCCTGTAGAATCGCTGGGACCCCAAGGAACCACCCAAGGTAGTGACACAGGGGACCCACAGGGGACGTGTGCAGTGTTTGAACACAGCCGCGAGCTCCGTTAACTTCTATGGGGAAAGTCGCGGTTAGAGTTTTAAAGTTTAGGGACACTTAGGAGTGGACTAGGAACAAACCCTTTTGGACTTAGATGGTTCTAGGGCCAACACCCATGGGAGCACCGGAGTACTCGTGTTACCTCACCCAGGGAAGCCGGGTGCATAGGTGTCAAATGGTGTCGGGTCGCGTCGTCGTTTTCAATGGCAGCTTGCTGAAAAGTGCTGCTGCCGGGAAGAGGAGAAGTGTCCGAAGAGATCCAAGCCTGGATCGAAGATGTGAAGAACCTGAAAGCAGAGGGGACAGAGTCTGGGTCACTTGCCAGTGACCAGGGGCACGATAGTCGAATGCCCACCGATGTCGGGTGCTTCAGGTGCTAGGAGGAGAGGCTTGACTCTTCAGTCACAAGGACCAGGAGGCGTCGAAGACAACCAGGAGCTGAATTTGAGCTGCCCACAAAGGATGTCGAGTGCTGCAGCATCAGTGCACGGATTTGACACAACAAGCCTTGGCAACAGCAACCCATGCAGGAAGAGAAAAGATGCTTCGGTGCAGATCAGCAAGGTCCTGGGGACTCCCCAAGCGATAGAGAGTCAGGGTACATCTGGAGCAACCAGGAAAGCCCAATTAAAGTACAGTTGTCCTTCTCAGGGACCCACAAGTTGACAAACAAGGGATCGCAAAGGGACCTCAAGAGGAATCACAAAATGGTGGCCCACGGGTCACTCAAAGTGGGTAGGCCAGCAATCTTCAGTGGATTCACTGCTCGGGGTCAGGGCTACAAGTAACCCAAAGCACAGCCTCTAGGATCGAAAAGAAGCATATGCACTTGCAAATGTGCACAGTGTCCAGGGGTTCCGATTCCACAGTACCCACGAGGGCTATGGGTCTCAGCTTTGCTGGGGACTCGGGTCAGCCTCTGGGAAGTCTGGAAACCCACCTCCTGGGTTGCAAAGTTGTCGGCGTCCAGCAGGAGCTTCGGAGATGCAGACCGGGCAGATGCGTCTATGGTGCCTGCCAAGCAGGGGAGTAACTCCTTTACCCCAAGGGAGATTCTTCAGTCATCTAGTTGTTTAGATCGTCGAAGTTCCAGGATTTCTGTATCAGAGTTTCGTCCAGGTGTAATCTAAAGTCCTGTAGCCAGGGGTTCCTTTCTTATACCCAAGGAAGGGGTTGGACATACTCTGGGGACCCACCTATGGGAGGGTTTGGAAAGAGAGGTGGCTACACCCATTTCTTTTGTCCAGTTTCACACCCGAGCAGGGGCTGGTAGCCCCTGCAACCGGTTTGAACTGGACTATGCACAGGGACACCAAATGTGCCCCCAGTGCAGGACTTCAAAGCACTCTGAGAGTGCACCCACCCAGCCCCAATACACTAAAGCCTGTCTGGGAGGTGGTAACACCTCCCTGTGACAGGAAACCTATTGTCCAGGCCTCCCCTGCCGGAGTTTCGGTCAGCAGCAGGAGGCCAGACTCGTGTCTGTGGCAGCAGCATCCATTTTGTGATGCCAGGGCTCTGTTAGCTGGTACCGGGTATACCGGTTCTGTCATGTCCGTCCCTCTAGAAGGGTGGGATCATACTCCCATACCAGTTACTGGTGTGGGGGTATGATTCCAAGGTGTTTGACACCAAACACAACAAGTTTCCGTGCAGCCATCCCAAAGTTAGCATTTACCGCTAGGTTATAATGCACTTAATCAATCAATCAATCAATCATGTCACTTATAAAGCGCACTACATACCCGCGAGGGTCTCAAGAGTATATGGTCAGGCTGCCTCACAGACAACCCCGGAGGATAGATTCCGAAGGCTGCAGAGGGGCTCTGCTCATGCATGGGCACCCTCTCACACAAAACCAAGCACCCTGCCTTCAGGATTGATAAGGCCTGCCATAGGGGTGACTGATAGGTTTATATGTGCAGTGATAGGGTGAGATATAGTGAACCTATATCTCAGTAAGGGGTGCAGGCACCACCTCACTCAGGCTGCTGTAGCAGTCCTGTGGTGTCATTTTGGAGGGCTGCCCAGGGGTGGCATAATACATGCTTCAGCCCCTGGTAGGCCTCTGGGGTACCTATGCCCTGGGTACATAGTATACCATATACTAGGGACTTATAAGGGCAACCCAGAATCCAATCTGTGGTGTACCTAAGGTACAGGGAATCAATTTAGAGAGGAAGCAGCTAGGCTGGGGTCCTGGATAGCAGGGCCCCAGCCAGACTAAAGTCGAAAAACAGTAAAACATCAGCAAAAAGTGGGGGTAACCATAAGAAGCAGATCCTACTCTCCTACACTCATGCACTCCTACAATACCCTGAGCACTACCCATGCAGTCCAGCCATCTCCTTGTCACTACCCATGCACTCCTCCAATCACCCAGCCAGTTCCATGTCCTTATCTAATCACTGCGCCAAAACACAAGCACTTATAAATTCACCATGCACTCTCCTTGCAGTACTCTAATCATCCAGTCACTACCCATGTACTCATACAATGACCCAGGCACTAACACATGCACTGCGACAATCCCCTGAGCACTACTGATGCAGTCCAGCCATCTCCTTGTCACTACCCATGCACTCCTCCAATCACCCAGCCAGTTCCATGTCCTTATCTAATCACTACGCCAAAACACAAGCACTTATAAATTCACCATGAACTCTCCTTGCAGTACTCTAATCATCCAGTCAGTACCCATGTACTTATGCAATGACCCAGGCACTAACACATGCACTGCTACAATCCCCTGAGCACTACTGATGCAGTCCAGCCATCTCCTTGTCACTACCCATGCACTCCTCCAATCACCCAGCCAGTTCCATGTCCTTATCTAATCACTGCGCCAAAACACAATCACTTATAAATTCACCATGCACTCCCCTTGCAGTACTCTAATCATCCAGTCAGTACCCATGTACTCATGCAATGACCCAGGCACTAACACATGCACTGCTACAATCCCCTGAGCACTACTGATGCAGTCCAGCCATCTCCTTGTCACTACCCATGCACTCCTCCAATCACCCAGCCAGTTCCATGTCCTTATCTAATCACTGCACCAAAACACAAGCACTTATAAATTCACCATGCACTCTCCTTGCATTACTCTAATCATCCAGTCACTACCCATGTACTTATGCAATGACCCAGGCACTAACACATGCACTGCTACAATCCCCTGAGCACTACTGATGCAGTCCAGCCATCTCCTTCTCACTACCAATGCACTCCTCCAATCACCCAGCCAGTTCCATGTACTTATCCAATCAGTCCGCCAAAACCCAAGCACTTATAAATTCACCATGCACTCTCCTTGCAGTACTCTAATCATCCAGTCAGTACCCATGTACTCATGCAATGACCCAGGCACTAACACATGCACTGCTACAATCCCCTGAGCACTACTGATGCAGTCCAGCCATCTCCTTGTCACTACCCATGCACTCCTCCAATCACCCAGCCAGTTCCATGTCCTTATCTAATCACTGCACCAAAACACAAGCACTTATAAATTCACCATGCACTCTCCTTGCAGTACTCTAATCATCCAGTCAGTACCCATGTACTCATGCAATGACCCAGGCACTAACACATGCACTGCTACAATCCCCTGAGCACTACTGATGCAGTCCAGCCATCTCCTTGTCACTACCCATGCACTCCTCCAATCACCCAGCCAGTTCCATGTCCTTATCTAATCACTGCACCAAAACACAAGCACTTATAAATTCACCATGCACTCTCCTTGCAGTACTCTAATCATCCAGTCAGTACCCATGTACTCATGCAATGACCCAGGCACTAACACATGCACTGCTACAATCCCCTGAGCACTACTGATGCAGTCAAGCATCTCCTTGTCACTACCCATGCACTCCTCCAATCACCCAGCCAGTTCCATGTCCTTATCTAATCACTGCGCCAAAACACAAGCACTTATAAAGTCACCATGCACTCTCCTTGCAGTACTCTAATCATCCAGTTACTACCCATGTACTCATGCAATGTCCCAGGCACTAACACATGTACTGCTACAATCCCCTGAGCACTACTGATGCAGTCCAGCCATCGCCCTGTCACTACCCATGCACTCCTCCAATCACCCAGCGAGCACCATGTAATTATAAAATCAATCTGCCAAAACCCAAGCACCTATAAATTCACCATGCACTCTCCCTGCAGTACTTTAATCATCCAGTCAGTAGCCATGTACTTATGCAATGACCCAGGCACTAACACATGCACTGCTACAATCCCCTGAGCACTACTGATGCAGTCCAGCCATCTCCTTGTCACTACCCATGCACTTCTCCAACCACCCAGCCAGTTCCATGTCCTTATCTAATCACTGCGCCAAAACACAAGCACTTATAAATTCACCATACACTCTCCTTGCAGTACTCTAATCATCCAGTCACTACCCATGTACTCTTGCAATGACCCAGGCACTAACACATGCACTGCTAAAATCCCCTGAGCACTACTGATGCAGTCCAGCCATCTCCTTGTCACTACCCATGCACTCCTCCAATCACCCAGCCAGTTCCATGTCCTTATCTAATCACTGCGCCAAAACACAAGCACTTATTCATTCATTTGATACTTTATTTCGACCAAAGGTCATAAAAGTTGCATAAAAACAATAATTCATGGTCCAGCCGTATCATATGATCTTATTAAAAATCAAACTACCCGTTAAAATAAGAAATAAAACAATATATGTATCACAAAGTCTTTCCATTAAATACTTCTCTAATTGATTCACACCTAAAATCAATATAAACCTATTTACAATATAATAAAAATGGGGGTCCGCTAGTTGTTTTATACAGATCCAAAATAATCATTTGCGGTCAGGAGCATAATCTTCAACACATCACAGTTTTAACCCCGCTTTTTTCCTTATCAATCCCACAATAAACAGGTATCTACATAGGGCAAATATAATGTGTGGTGCAGTACTAGTTATCAGTACCCTTAGTGCCTCTTGATGTTTTCTAAATCCCATTGAGTGGCATAGTGGTCGTATCCACTTCTTCCTAGCTCTATCATATGCTGAGCAGAAAAACAGGATATGTGCTATATCTTCTGTGGGCCCTATAGCATGTATATTACATAGGTTGCAAGAGCGATCTTCTTCGCTCCCCCAATTTGCTGTATGGCTCTTGATCCGTAAAATATTATACCTTAACTTTAGGTATAAAATTCTTGCTAGGTGCGGCTGTACATTATCGAGAAACTCCTTGCGGCTCGGGCTTGGTTTAATAGAAAGGAATTGAGATGTTAGTCTTCCTAATCTAGGGTTACAATGAAGTTCATTCAATATATGTTGCCAATAAATTCCCTTCAATATGCCTTTGCAGCTAGGAGTTAGACTATATGGATCTGTCCAGTATGACTCAAGACCTAGCATTATGAGCCATTTCCTCACAAATCTTAACCAGGGGAAAGTAAGATCGATGTCGATGTTTAATAATTCACCTACACCCTCTCTATATACAGCTAATTCCGATATTGTCCACAACCGTATCCAATACAGTAATGGTCGTAAAGTTGCGAGGTGCCCTATGCGTTTGATATCTAAATCGTGAAACATTGGGATGAGGGGTGTCGACGGGGGTAACCCCAGCAAACTCCTCACAAATGTATTTTCCCCAATGATCAATTGTTTAGTGTCACTGATGCCCCATAACTCTGCTCCATACAAAGCTGCTGTCTGAACCTTACTTCTATATATTTCAAGTGCTGGAGTCACGGGTTTACTTAGGGACAGACTGTACTTCTTAAGAACTGCCCCTGTCCCTTGCGCTAGGCGTAGTACAGAATGATTTATCTGATCTTTCCAGGCTAATTTACAATCTAATAAAATGCCCAGATAGGTAAAATTAGTGGCGCGTTCTATTTTCTGACTACCTAGCGTAAAATTATTTTTAAAACCCTTATGCGCATTTATGGCCATATACTTAGTTTTACTAACATTTATTTCAAGGCCTTTTATTGAGCAATATTCTATGAAGTCATTCATCATATTTTGTAATCCCTTCGGTGTCTGCGAGATCAGGATGGTATCATCTGCAAAAAGCAGCGCCGGTACCAAACGTCCGTTCAATTTAGGTGGATCATTTGCTGCCCCTTGCAAGTAGTTTACCACATCATTAATATACAGTGAGAACAGGGTGGGGGCAAGTACACAACCCTGTCTCACTCCTCTCTCTATTGGAATCGGTTTTGTAAGTTCTCCATTCGTGCCCCAACGGACTCTAGCATAGTTCCCCTTATGCAACCTTTCTTTTTTTTTTTATTATTTTTTTTT
>CAWUFW010025377.1:0-45884 GCA_963921515.1 Calotriton arnoldi
TGTCAGATTTAGCATGCGCAAACCGGTCGCAAACCCGTTTGTGCATGCAAAATCTCGTCGTACATCTGTCCCTTTATACTTTAAGAATGGAACTGACTGCCTTTTTCGCAATCCCTTTTCAACACTCTTTAATTATCTGGGTTTTCATTAAGATGGAGCATTTTCCAAGCGAGCAAGACTGTCTCATCAGTCTCATCAGTCATTCTTTTTTTCTTATTTTCTTTCTTATTGTTTATATCTCCCTGGTCCTGAACAGATCTGCTGGAAGCTACATGGACTGAAGGTTGTACGTGCCGTAATAGAACTGATGATGAATATGATAAAGTTTTAACTTTTAAATGAATTAGTATGTACAATTGACACATTGCGATAATATTTAGTATGTAAAGCTTGGTTGATGAATTTCTGTGAATTGGTGAATTTATATAGGATGGTCAATGTTTGTCAAAAGTGTATGTTTATACATTTTTATACGTCAGATAAATATTTTTTATACTTAGCCATGAATAAATATTATTTGAATAAGAACAGGAGATAGTGGTCGATTCATAATATTGAGTATTACAACTTTATATTGTACATCTTTCATAGCATACTTATCGGATTTTATGGTGAGGTGATAGCACAAAAGGGGATTTTGTTTTAAACATTACAGAAATGCACCACAAGAGCTTTCTAAACCTTTCAATATTGGGATGATGATGCATGGCTTAAGTCAAGCCTTGCCACTCTTTAGGTACTTAAGCACTGGCCTAATAGCACTGTGTCACGTCCATGTTTGAGTTTTCTTATCCTTCAATCAGGCCTTCACCCAAATATCTCATTGTATGATTCTTACCTCTACATTTCACAGTTTTGCTTCAAAATTCGTTCGTTTCTAGTTTTCTTATCAATCATCTTCTTTTCCATTTAAATGCTCCTCTGTCACTACCTTTCTCAGCCTATCACTCCATTCTTCACGTTAAGCATTACTTTCCATAACTCACTCCTTTATACATCTTACTCTGCAAAGCTCTTCCTCCTTCTCTGTATGCTCTCTATTGTTTTTCTCTCACAGGTTCTTTCTTCAATTCTTCTTTCTCTTGCATACTATGTCATTGTTGCTCTTTTATTTCCAGTTTCTTTATTGTATGTGTAACCTCCTCTTTATTTGTGTATTTATCTGTCCTGTTCTTTTTCCTTTCTGTCCCATGTTTTTTATTCTTTGTTCTCTCATTTGTGCCTTCTCAACCATGACTAGGAAAACTTCAAGTCATTGGACACTTAAGCTAGTAGAGTCAGTTAATTGCTTCTGGTCATTGTTTAAAAGAAACAAGTACCCATTTAAGGAAACGTGTTTCATGCCAAAACTGCACAGTGTTTCTTTCAAAGCGTCACTTATTGAGTTGAAACCATCCTCCTTAGGTGGTCTTGCATCTGTGCTTTGCAGTGCAATATTTAAAGGCATTCAAAAATGCCAATTTTTCATTATCGACCTTCCAGTACCTTCTTAATTTGGCAAATCTGTATAGCGCAAACTTACCCCGAGGACGTTATAGCACTTTAAAAGAGGACAAGACATTAGACATTTTTCGGCACAGGTGATTTGTCCAGAATCACACAATGTTGAGCAGTGCCCAGTATTCAAACCTGGCTCCCCTAATCCAAGGTTGGCAGCTTTAGTCACTTGGCCACATCTCCTCCAGTGCTTTATATACTTAATCTGTGTTTTTCATTTGGATAGTTTTTCCTATTTTAACTCCATTAGAGAGACCTCTGTCCTCTCATAGGGATAAAAGTCTTAGACCTGAGGCAGTTGAGAGTAAGCAAGTAGGCTCTACAGCTATTACATTGTTGCAGCTAGGCACCATCCTCTGTGTATGCATGTGTGCATTTTGTGTAAACGTACACTGTATAAATGTGTCTCCCAGATCTCAGTGTCTGTTGGCCAGAACTGAACTTTAAAAGTGTTGCCTCCCCCCCCCCCCCTTCCAGTCGATTCCAAGTTGTTATGTATCAAAACCCTGATAACTTTGAAATTGTACTAGCCATATATTGGAGCATCACACACTTTCTGGGGTTCTGTTTTCTTCCTGTCACAGTGAAGGATTTGCTTTATTATGAATAGTTCCGAAAAGTCCATAATCTCTGTTTTATCCAATGGCTGACAAAATAGTACGTAATTTCTGCTATTTAGCTTGCGGTGGCTAAATATCTGAAACTTCACTGTTTATCCAGCTGCAGGCTAATTAATAGAGATCATGTAGTATGTAACCATCGGCCAGATAACTAGTGTGAAAGAGGTCCTTATTTAGGCAGACATGAAGAAAAAAGGGTCTCCAATCATTGGCAAGGTGGAGGTCATTAGTAATGGGGGTGCAGGGAAGTGTGTGAAGCATTTGAAAGTAAATGCATATACAAATGTGCAAAAATATGTACAAAAGTTAATGCATGAATTAAGCCAAGTTCTTTACAAACTGAAAAAAAACAGTAAAATCAGTTTTGAATAAAATAATTTACTGTAATATTATATTTTACAAAAAATCTGTTTCTGGAGCTTCAGTATTTTGCGCACAGATTTTTGTCTTGCCGTGCAGACATATTTGTCTATCTGCAAACACAAATTAGTATGATTATGATGCATGTTACATAAATGTTTTATTCACTCATGAGAATGCATTGTGTTTTTTTAATGATCACGGTCCTCATTGTGATGATTCTTGAGGGCTTGGCTCATTTTGGGCTTTTTATGTAAGGCCTTGGGCTAGTTTTGAGCTTCTTTTTAAAGGGAATTGTGCTTGCCTATTATTTTGGACTTGGCAATGCAGCAGCTGCCAACAAGCAATAGCTAGCAGGGAATACGGAGAGAAGGGTGGTATCTGGGCCACAGAGGCAGGGCAGTTGCATACGACTAGTGGTGCTAGGAGGCACAGTACTTTAGGGACACTTCAAGGAGGTAAGTTGGAGGGGTCATAATAACATCTCTTCAATTTACCAGGGGAAAGGAAAGCAGAGGCAGGTATGCAAAGTATCTGGGTAAATCACAAGTGAAGTGTCTATTCACTCAGATGAATAAACATATTTTTTCACACTACTCTCTCAGCCGAATGGGCATCATGGCTGGATGCTTATTGTTACCATGTCATGAGTGGCTCCTTCGGCCTATCCAGTGCATCTCGAGAATGATAGTTCAGTTTTTAACATGCAAATCAGTGTTTTAAGTGGGCTGGGTCCTATTTGTACATGACCCTCATTTCGGTCCTTGATAGTTTTGTCGCAGCAAAAGAAGTATTGAAGCCAAAAAAAAAGTCTAAGTGGCAGGCTTGGAGGTTGTGCCCAACTAAATTCATTGTGGAGGGACCTGTGGAAGGAAGGAGGAGGTCCTGTAGAAGAAGGATGATGAAGAGTCGGAGGATAAAGGCCTGAATGTGGAAAGCCACGAGGGCTATGATGACCAGGACTAGAAGAACCCGGACCTGGGTGATCCAGGCCTGAGGTTACCAGGGACAGACGGACGAGGATGAGGAGGACCAGGACCAGGTGAAACAGGACTAGTGATACCAGGATCTGGAAAAGAAGGACTGAGAGGAACTGGAGCGGGGGATCCGGATCCAGACGACCAAGGCCCGAGGAACAGAAGGACAAGGGCTATGAGAAACATAAGGCCCTGGACCAGTATGAAGAAGAGTTCTAGGAGGGTCTTAGAGCAATGATCAGGACCAGATGGACGAGGAAGGCCAGAAGTAGTGGACTCAGGTGGACAGACCCAAAAGGACCAGTGCAAGCGGAACAATGGAAGGGAGGACAAGAGACAGGAAGCTTAGGACCAGAGAGATCAGATCAAGGAGGATGAGGGGGTAGAAGTAAAAGAACTAGGACTGGAAAAAACAAAACCAGGAAGGACCAGGGTTAGCAACCCTAGGAGCCCTTAGACTAGCAGGACCATAATGAATAGAAAGGACCAAGAAGTCCAAGCCCTGTGGCAGCAATATCACAATTTCCATGAGGGTCAGACTCTGGAGGACCCTAAACCAGGTTGGGAAGGACCACATGAACCATGGTGGCCTGCAAAACAACAGAACTAGGAGGAGCAGGGCATGGAGGGCAAAGAAGAACCAGAGCTAAAGAGGATCTTGATTAGGAGGGTCATGGTAGAAGGGTCAAGGTTGAGATAGACAAGAGCAAGGTGGAATAAGCAAACAAGGAGACCAAGATGACTAGTAGGACTAGGATGGGGCAGGAGGAACACGTAACTAGGAAGGCAAGGGAAACTAAGGCCATTGCAACCAGCACCAGAGGACCAGTAAATGAGTACCAGAACTAAGACCAGGACTACATGTAGATGGGAACAAGGAGCAGAAGGATTAAAAACAAGGAAACCAGAGGAACTAGATGAACCAGGGAAGCTGGACCAGGAGGACAGAGGGAAAAGAATTAGGACGGGGAGAGTGAAAAGGGCCAGGAACGAGAACCTATTATACAGAAAACCAGAATCCAGAGGACCAGAGCCAGGAGTACATGGCAATGATGACAAGAAGGACCAGAAAAGCTAGGACCACACAATCCTGGACCTTATGAACTAGGGAAGGCTATCTCCCCTCACCAACACAAATTAAAAGACGTGCTCATGTAATATTAATCTGCTGCTACTGTGACCTGTCACCGTATAGCCTTGGTTTAAGACTAATACTTAATCTCACTCATAATGGTATAATCTGGTTGTCCCCAGTCATCACAGACCCACCAAACAGAAATGCATATGGATGTAATACTTGCAGAGGACATGAATGATTGTTCAGTTCTCCAGAAAACAGGAATAGCCAGAATAACTGATAGGGTGTGGTGGTAAAGTACTTTCAGGCCATGCAGATGACTTTTCTCTAATTAATTCAGTTATACTTTTGATCCTGTGAGTGATGATTATTCTGAGACCATTTGAAATATTTCTATAAATTTCTTTAATCCATTCTTTGTTAACACCACAAGTACCACAACACCAGCATAAAGAAGAAAGAACCATTTCATTGTTGATCTGTGGAACACAAAGTGACCAGTTGAAAGCCTGCATGCATCTAATTTACATGCAGAACATATAAAAGGTTTTAAGACTTAACCACTGCACACCTATTTGGCTATACTTGTTGACTCTGCAGTTTGAGTACTGGTTGTATGAAATCAGTGCTACACTGTTTGTTAAAAAAACAATAAAGAATTAACAAAAGGATAATCAATACTCATGACTTTGGAACATCAACAGTGCCGGCAGACCTGTAAAGGCAAAACATAGAGCTTGCCTTGAAGGAATCATATATTTGGAAATCAGATTATGCAGGATATATCCTTAATCCGCTGTCCATGTTGCATCTCTTTCAAGGAATTAGACTCAATTAAAGATGTCCTTATCAACCACAGTCATTTAGTCATATCTAATATTTACTTGCCAAACATATTTACAAAGATATCTGACAAAAAGATTGACTGACATTTGGTTAGGTTTATAAATTCAATTTTTTTAAAGATATATACTTTTTCTTCCTTCTATCATATGAGGTTGGACTGAACCCTTTCAATTAAACTGCATTGCTGACTTTCATAAGTGGTCCTATGCAATTGTTTCTATTTTGAAAAGATCACTCTAAATATTAGATGGCACAATGTCACTGGTGATGGACATGTTAGCCTTAGGGTGCTCTTCCCCCAAAACCTTTTGTCTTCAAACCTCCTATTTTTGCGAATCTCATTTTCCTGGCCTTAGGACTCTATGCATTTTACCACTGCTATCCAGTGCTAAAGTGCTTGTGCTCTCACCCTTAAACATAGTAGAATCGGTTTATACCCAATTAGCATATTAAATGTACTTGTAAGTCCCTAGTAAAGTATTATTACATGTACCCAGGGACTGTAAATTAACTGCTACTAGTGGGCCTGCAGCACTGATTGTGACATCCACTTAAGTAGCCCTTCAACAGATTTTGGTTGAATTAAAAAATATGAAAATATCTCAAGAAGATGCACATAAGAAAACTGAGTCACAGCTGCACGCAATCCAATCACAGATCCAACAACTCCAGCCACTCATCGTCAGCGCAGAGCAGCGGATTTCAGATCTTGAAGTCAGCTTACCATGTAAAACAGTTCAGGTGACTAAATTACCAACCGAGTTGGCCGGGCTCCAATTCAAGGTCGTCAATGCGGAAAATGGGTCAGGAAGATCTAATTTACTTATAATGGGATTGCCCGAGTGGCGTGAAAATGGCCAATCGGTAGCAGCTGTTGTATCAGATCTTATTTCCAACTATGTATCGCCCCAAGTAGCAGATCAGAAGATTGACCTCACAATCACACAGGCTCATTGTGTTCCAGCAGTCCAGCCTCCTAATGCCAAGTATTCTCGAACTATCATTGTAAACTTTGGCAACTTTAGAGTTAAGGAGCAGATTTTGGCATGTGCTATTCGAGATAAGGCCTACCAGACTCCGGGCAACTTTTCGTTCAAGCTATTGTCAAACATGGCCGCATTTTCAGCACGGCGCCAGAAGAAATTTAGAGGCATGAGTAATTATTTTCAGCAGCTTGGTGGCCCTGCCAGCATCATTCAACAATCAAAGCTCAAGTTCTAATAAAGGGGAGGGCACACATCTTTCAGTCGACTGAATTGGCTCAGGAGTTCCTCCAATCTCTACAGCATCAAGTGGGGGAGCAAGGGATAGCACTGCCGAATAAGCCTCTAGGCTCTCTTTGTTGTTGTCTCTTTTCTTCTTCTTTTCTTCTTTTTTTCATGTTTTTCACAATGTACAATGCTGAGTATATGAAAGTTTTTCTGTCAGTGTGGTTAAGTTGCCGCAGGGTTGACAGCTACCCACTTGACTGCCTTGGGAGCCAAGTCAGAGCACCCCTATTCAGGGTTGGTGGTAGGGCAGGGGTGGGGATTGAGTGGGTGTAGAAGGACACTTGGGAGGAAGGGCGGGTGCCTTCCCAGGGACCCAGGCGGGGATGGTCCCCTCGCTGGAGGAAGGTGAAGGGGGGATGGAAAAGGGACAAAAAGGAGGATGGTTAAAATCTTGGAAATTGATTGTATATTATATTCTAGTTTACATTAGGGTGCACTATGGTGATCAGGGCATTTCATTTTTATATTTTGTAATGAATAAGATCAGAATAGCTTCATGCAACACTAATGGAATCAATAATCAGAATAAATTTAGATCTCTTATAGCATGGCTAAAAGAATCAAAGGCGCAGGTGATCCTACTTTAGGAGACCCATTTGAAAGCTTCAGCCAAAGTTCCGCGGATGCCACAATGTATATCTCAGGCATTTTTTGCTTCAGCTAGCGCCTCAGTTCGGGGGTTGCAATTCTTTTTACTAATACATTTATGGGGGAAATTATACAGATTATGCGAGATCCCAAAGCTAGATGGATTAGGTTCAACTAGAAACTTTACGGTCAGGTTATTCACTTGATCAGCTTTTATGGGCAAATTGAAGATGACACAACACCATTAGACGAAATTTACAACACGTTGGTACCCCTCACTGGACTGATTCTCATTGGAGGGGATTTCAACCTCATT
Source organism: Calotriton arnoldi (assembly GCA_963921515.1). NCBI lineage: Eukaryota > Metazoa > Chordata > Amphibia > Caudata > Salamandridae > Calotriton > Calotriton arnoldi. The sequence continues at coordinate 7,554 of CAWUFW010025377.1, forward strand.
CAACGAGTGGGCTGGGACTGCTCTCACTCAAACAAACATCAGAATAAACCAAAATCAGCTTGGGTATTAGCTAGTCTTTTATGAGATTTCGCACTTGTGGATCCATGGAGAGCAGACTAACCCACCAGACAGGAATATTACTGCTTCTCCAAACATTTCAACTCTGCATCACGTATTAATTATTTTTTAATATCACATAATTGGTAAAAGGTAGGGACTGGTATTATGTCAAACCCCTTTTAAGACCACTCTGTACCATGTGTAGATCTCAAATTATGCGATTCCCATATGGCGGGACCATGCTGGTCCTTTGATAAATTAAATCGTTACTGACACAAGAGGGTTGGATTGCAGTCATTCGCACTCACCTGGTGGATTTTCTGGCAGCAGAATGCCAACACTGCAACCATCCACTCTATTTGGGGGGCTTGTAAATCATTTATTATGGGAGAGGTCATATCTTATACTGCTCAGTGAAATAGCGCAAGGCAGGAGGAAATTTTGGTTCTTGAATCTGAGCTCGAGCAATGTAGACGGTTGGATACTAGGGTCCATTCGAAAGCATCCAGGGATTCGATTGGCAGAGGCTATGGGAATATTTTATTTCTCAGGATATAGTGAACCAGCACACCTGTTTCCAGAAACAGTATGAAGAGAATGAGCATACTGGCCTCCTTATGGCATGATCATTACAAAATAAAGAATCTGAATTCGTGAACTATTAAAGAGATCTGGGACGGGACCTCTAATTCCATAGTTTCCAATTCCAACCAGATAGAGAAGGTCTTTCTGGAGCATTATGATCAGCTCTATACCTCGGGATGTAATCCTTTGTCCCATGTATTCGAGACCTTTCTCCAATCTATTGTACTTCCTTCTCTATAAAATGATACCGGACAACGATTGAAGCTCCCATTAAACGGGACGTAATTCTAGAACCTATAAAGCTGCTTGTGGCGATGATGGTATACCATCTGAGTTTTATAACATTTTTGCCCAGAAGATTGTCGATCTTTTGGTAATATTGTTCAATTACTTTTTTAAATGGGAGAAAGGTTCCTCGGAATTTACATAGGCGGTGTTTGTTAGTTTTTTAAAGAAAGATAAGCCGCCCGAACAACCTGGGTCTTACCGTCTGATAAGCCTTTTGAATTCCGACTATAAACTATTTGCAAAGATAATCACGCGAAGACTAGCCCCCGCTGCTCTGTCACTAGTACATCAAGACCAAAATGGCGTCTTGCCAGGCAGAACTTTATCTACCAACACCAACTTCTTAATACAAGCAATAGACTACTATTCTAACAGCAATGTTCATCGTTATGTTGGACTCCAAAAAGACGTTCGACCCTGTACAGTGAGACACCCTTTTTATGATTCTTCAGCGGTTTGGTATCCCCCAAAATGGTCAAACTAGTGCAGAATCTCTATTCCAAGGCCTAGTCTATGATAATGGTGAATTCACAGTCGGCTGGAGGTATTTCCATCTCTCGGGGCACGAGGCAAGGGTGTCCAATGTCACCCATACTATTCACTCTTTTGTTCAAACCTTTAGCGGCTGCCCTCAGGCAAGATCCTGAGATTCGGCCACCATTGCACATCGCTCCCAAGCTGAAGTTGTTTGCTGATTGTATCATTTTGTACTTGGCTGGAAATAGCCATAATATTGACAATGCCTTTCGTAGAATCTAACTGTTCTCGGAAATTGGGGGCTATAAAATTAATCAGGCCAAGTCTGAGGTTCTTCTCTTCCATTGTCAGCACATGATTCTTCCTTTGGAAATACAGCAACATTTCTCAGCATCTCGCCCGTAAGATATTTAGGTATCTATATATCTAACCACTTTGCCGTTCACTTCAAATTGAACTATTCCACCAGTCTTAGTAACGTTCGCGGGCTTTTAGATAAGTGGCAGAACCTACCAATATCCAATATTGGGCATGTGGACATTATTAAAATGTCAGTTCTCTCCCAAATTATTTTTCTTTTATCCGTTATTGTTTTTACTAAGCAGGCATTTTTGTCTTGAAATAGATCAACTACTTCACAAGTTTTTATGGCAGGGGGAAAAAACGTCAGAGGAAATTATAAACTCTACAGATGTCAGTTGCCGATGGAGAGTTAACACTCCCCTATATTCAAAATTATTACTAAGCAGCTTTTTTTGACTGGCTGAATTGTGCAGCAGGGGGTTCCCCAATGAGTTGTTTTTACCTCCAGTATCAGCTGAATGAACAGGGCGGACTTGTACGGTCCTTTTTGAAAATCCCTAAACTACCCAAGCAGTCACGGTACAAAACTCCACATATGGTGGTAAGGAGATTTTGACATTTACAGGTTGAATACTGTTTTGCGTTGGCACATTCATCTGTGCATTTATCAGAAATGAAAACTTCAGGCCTATCTCTGCCGAAATTAATTATTAGGAAATGGGAAAAGGCAGGGTACTGGGTCATTTTCTTTTGGGAGGGCAAATTAAAACAAAGGCACAGATATTTGAAGACAGTGAAAATGTTACACCCGAGTTGTCATTCTCCTACCTTCAAGTTCGTGAGTATTTTTGGATGAACGTTCAGGTAGCCGACACTTCCAAATATTATATTAGCAGAGCACATTTCGGAATGAAGCTTGTAGGCATCGGCAATTGATATCAACTGATATATTTACATGTGCATGAGTCTACGGCCACATTAGACTTTTTCCTCGTTGTCATTACTTCTTGAAGGAAGGATGTATTTTCCAAGCTGGCAGCGGTACAATCTCATGGCTTATAAAGCCGTACGCAGAGTCAATTTTAAACGTATGGCTTTCTTTTCTAAATGGGCCTTCTATTATACCCTGCATCGCATCAGCTTAATGAACTTGTCTGCATTGGCTAACTGCTTTAGATGAAGGCACGTCTGTGGGATTTGGGTCCATATACTATTTTTCTGCCCCAAATTATTTACTTTTTGGAGTAAGGTTATGGAGGGGTTAATTCATAAGCTACAAGTATTAGTCAAACCCGATCTACAAGGGGCGCTATTTCGGATCCCTCCCGTTGAGTGCTTGTTAACATTACTCCAACAGCAGCTTTTTTATATCAGGTCACTAATTGCCAAATAGTACCATGGTTTGAGCTCTGGGTGGGTAAAATGAGACATGTTACGAAACAAGAAGAACTTTATGCTCAAAGGATTGGCGCAACAAAAAAAGCTGTAGGAATTTCGGATCCAATTTAGGGGGACTCGAATCTAAGGGTGGCAAACAAAAAAGGTAAAAGGTAGTGGTAGCGTAAATATTTTTAGATTTTTGTGTTTGTATTTGTATTCTGTTCGATCTATCATGCGTTTGTATTAATGAACTGATCTTGCTTGTACAAATGTATTTCTATCATCCTGATTGTTAAAATAAAGGAAAAAAAACTTAGCCCTTCTAAACATATATCTGGCCTGCCATTGCAGCATGTGTGTGCAGCTCTAAACTGCTATTTTGACCTGGCAAGATAAACCTCTTGCCTGACCCAAAGTTTCCTTTTTAATTCATAAAAGTCACCCCTAAAGTAGGCCCTACATAGCCCAGAGGGCAGGGTGGTGCAATGCATTTAAAAAGTGGTACTTTTAGGTTTTATATGTCCTGGTCATGAAAAACTTCTAAATTCATTTTTCACTACTGCAAGGCCTACTTCTCCGATAGGATAACATTGGGTTATCTTATTACATTTAATTAGTGATAACATTCAATTGGAAGCATGTGGACAGCTCGAGTTTGGTGTCTAAAGAATTGTTATTAAAAATGATTTTTAATGGTAAAGTTGGATTTTTTGTCACAATTCTGAAAATATCACTTTTAGTAAGTTCAAATTTTTTGGCCCAACCATTTGGTGTCTGCTGTCTCTATTCCGGGTCAAATGACTAGGTGTAGTTGGCAGTTGGTCTTTGTGTATTGCTTGGTGAGACAAAGAGAAACTAGGTGTTGGCAGCATGGGCCCCTCTGCATTAATGAGGGGGATGACCTGTCATCTATCACAGTTGCGAATCACAAAGGTCCTGCCTGGGCACTCTCACATAGGGTTTGACCCTAGACAAACTGAGGCCAGGGCAGGGAGGCAGGAAATTCCAAGCACCTCTGGGGGGTGGAAACCTCTAGAAGCTTCTCCTACTTCAAAGTGGGCACCAGGCATAAATATTGGACCTCAGAACCCAACTCTTCAGTACACATCTGGACCTGTGGAACACTCAGCAGAAGGACTGATGTGCTGCTCTACTGCAAGGACTGCCATGCTTCTGTCCTGCTGTGCCACCCTGCTGACCTCCTAAACGAGTCGACCAGATTGACTCCAAGGGATAGTTGTCTGGCCTCCTGATCGGAATCCTTAGGGATAAAACAGGCTTCTTCCATCTCCTACCCAGCACCTGGACTCTGCCAGCTGTGAGACCCTAATCCAAAGTGGTGCCACCCCAGTCCTCAAATCTTGGAAGTGGGCCTGAAGGTGCTCCGTCAGGACCAACTGTGGTCCAACGCAGAAGTAATGCGTTGGAGCCGCAGTGTGATTCATTGCCGATCAGAAACTCTGCATCCGAGCCATTTCGCAACACATCACCTCACAAAACTCAGCATCTGGACTGCTGCGTGGTACCTCTCCGGTGCAGGACTTCACATTGCCATTCACAGCCTTCCAGGAACCATCAGTGTGCGATGCATCCTGGACACAGGCCTTCATATTGCAAGCCCCACGTCAACGGCATCCTCAACGACGATGCAGGACTTATCATCGCAAGCCCCACAGCTTCTTCAGAACCAGTCGGTACGCGACGCATTTTGAAGCAGGACTTCGCACCTCAATCCCTCTTTGATGACATCCTCGACAATGGTGCAGCACTTCACATCTCACGTTCGCAGTTCCTAGGAATCACCCCAACGTATCCTTGATGGGGGACTTCGTATCACTCCGCAACCAGGATTTCAGGTACTCTTGTTCAGCAGGCCTAACTGGGTCCTTGTGGCCAGCCCATGCTCCATCGTGGTCAGCCTGAACTTGTGACTTTTTCCCAGTCCGGCGTGACCAGATATTCACAGTTGCTGCTTTGTTCTTTTTGGCGCTATTTTCATTTAAATTTTTCAAACTACATATCTCCGTTTCTACTGATTGGATTTTTGTCATTTTGGTCTTAAAATTATTTATTAAATTTTATTCTATTTTTCTAAATTGGAGTGGGATTTTTCTAGTGTTGTCTTTCACTTTGTTAATGTTTGAAGTGCTGCATCAATAATTTGTACATTGCCTGTAAGTTGAACTTGACTGCTTTTGTGCCAAGCTGTCAGGGGGTTCAGCACAGGTTAATTTGGGTTGCTTGTGACTTCACCCTGACAAGGATTGTGGTTACTGCTTGAGTACAGTTTATCCCCCGCAACCAGTAACCCAATTTCTTACATTGATGTTAATTGGTGATGATTAGGACTTGTGTTTGTGCAGTGCCATACAGTTATTATGTGTAATACTAAAATCCCAGATAAGTAATCTGAGACCAATTTGAGCCTTTTTAAATTCTCTCTAGTTTTCTGATTGATGTGTTTTCCTTTTTTCTAAATGTAAGTTTCTGAACTCTTTGACTCATACCATGGAAGTGGAGAGGATTGATGTGGATAACCTCAGCAGGGCTGAGCTGCAGAAGCTCTGCAAGGAGAGGGGGCTGTGTGCAGGAAAAAAGGCCACAAAGCTGGACCTTCAGATAGCCCTTTGTCCCTATGAGGAGGTCAGAAGAATGCAATCCCAACCTGAGTAATCTGAGGATATTAATGAGGATAATCCTGATGAGAGGAACTTGATTTAGGAGTGGAGGGGGACCAACCGCCCACTGAGAGAGAGCCCAGTGTTAGTGCAGGGAGCAGTGTGCCCTGCAGAAACTTGTATCCAGAGGAGCTGGCAGACAGGAATGTAGAAAGGGAGTTCAGGCTCCAAATGGCCAAGCTTGAAAAAGAAGAAAAGAACTAAACTGCGGCTGGAGTATGAGAGGAGCCTGAAAGACCTGGAGATTGAAGGTAGACAAACTTCAGAGTCCAGCGGCAATGTTGGCAGCTTACATGTAGTGTCTGAAGGTGACACGAAGGTCTGCATACCTAAAGATCTGGTGCCCGGCTATGTGGTGGGAGATGATATTGACAAATGGTTTGCTGCATAAGAGATAGCTCTGAGTGTACCTAAGATCCCGGAGGAATACTGGGTGGGGGGGTAGCTTGTGGAAACATATGCCTACTGTGAGGAGGGACACACTACTCACACTAGCGGTAGATGACCAGACCAAGTATGCCCCCATGAAAGCCATACATGTTGCCAAATTTTGGCTGACCCCTGAAAAGTACTGTCAGAGGTTCAGGGACAGTTACAAACTCCCAAACCAGTCTTGGGTAGATTTCTTGGATTTCTCCTGTAAGGCATTGAATGGCTGAGTGAGGGGCAGTAAAGTTAATGATTATGATGGGCTGTATACCCTGATTTTGAGGGAGCACATGCTCAATATTTGTTTTACATAGCTGCACCAGCACCTGATGGATAGCAAGCTTACCAATACCAGGAAGCTTGCTGAGGAGGCAGACCTCTGGGTCAGTACCACAGTGTCCAAGAAGGCATCTGCGGGCACGCGCCTGCCAATACTTCCAAGTATAGGCAGTGAGTTACCATTAATAGGCCGAGGGGGAGGGCTCTGAGAGACACAGGAGGCAGTACGACTACTGTCAAGTTTCATCTGGTTTTGACAGAGCAGGTGATACCTGATACATTTCACCAGGCTCTAGTAGCAGACAACTGTGAGAGCCACTACCGAGTGGCTCTGGTTCCCTTTGAGTGGGGGGGAAGTCTCAGGTTCTCTTAAGGTAGCTGTCAGCCCTGCCCTGCCATGCCTGTGGAGGTTGCCTGAGAGGGTCTGTGCGGCCACTCAGCCTATGGCTGTAAAGGAGGAGAGTCAAGAGAGCCTGAAAGAATAGCCTAGGCAGCTGCAAAGAAGGGGAAAGGCATGAGGTGTGGGAAACCAGCTACTGAAGATCGTAGGGCACCGGTGTATGGAGTGCCGGAGGAGGGGCCCCAGAGATGACCAGAAAGGACATTGCCTCTCTAGGAGACCTGCCTGAGCTTGCTGAAAGGCAGGTTCAGTGTAGGCCCACCATGGAAGAGTTCTGCAATGTGCAGAAAGAGTTCCTAACCCTAGAGGATCTATGGTGGCAGGCCAAAGCCCAGGCATCTGGTGACAACTCTGGATATCACCTCATCCACTGGGAGAACAGCCTCCTCTACAATGAGCATAAAACACCTGTGCATGGTGCAGCATGTGTGCTGGTGGTCCACCAGTGTCACAGGACCTTCCTACTAGGTTTGGCTCACAAGATACCCCTGGCAGGGCATCTGGGGCAGAGCAAAACCATTGACAGGCTTGTTACCCACTTTTATTGGCCCCAGATGAGGACAGCCTCAGATGCTTTCTGTAGGACTTGCTTCACCTGTGACCCCAGTGGGAAAACAGGACAGAAGCTCAAGGCTCCCCTGAGTTCCATGCCTTCCATTGGTACCTCCTGTGAGAGGGTGGGCATCAACATTGTTGGGCCCTTGAACCCCAAAACAGCCTGGGCAACAGCTTTATCCTGGCTTTGGTGGACCATGCCACATGGTATCCAGATGCCATCCCTCCGAGGACCATAACTGCACCTGCAGTGGCTAGGGCCTTGATGGGGATTTTTACCCAAGGAAGTGGTGTCAGACAGGGGCATAAACTTCATGTCTGTGTAAATGAAGTCCACTTGGAAGGAATGTGGGGTAACCTACAAGTTCTCTACACCTTGCCATTCCCAGACTAATGGGTTTGTTGAGACGTTCAACAAGGCTCTCAAACTGCATGATTATGGGCCTACCTAAGCCCAATAGGTAGAAGTGGAACGTCGTCTTGCCCTGCCTACTCTTTGCATACAGGGAGGTACCACATAAAGGAGTAGGCTTCAGCCCTTTTGAACTCCTCTGTGGTCACCCTGTAAGAGGATGTCTCAGTTTGGTGAAGAAGGGATGGGAGCAAGCTCCCAAGATGCTCCCTCAGGATGCGGTTAGCTACATGCTAGCCCTCTGCAACCAACAGCAGAAGTTCTGGAAGAAGGTTTCCAAGAACTTAGAAGCTAGCCAGGAGGTAAAGATGCAATGGCATGACCATAAGGCCACTCTGGTCAAGTTTCAACCTGGGCAGAAGGTGTGGGTGATGGAGCCCTTTGAGCCCACTTTAGATATGGCCCTATGAGGTGATTGTGAGGAAGGGGGTGGATCTCTAGACCACCAGAAACATCCTATGCATTTTCCACCTCAATCACCTGCAGCCCCACAATGAAGGGCCTGTGGTCACCATGTTATTGGTGACAGATGATAGAGTAGAGGAGGCGAGTGAGCCTCTTCCTGATCTCCTGTCATCCAAGGAGATATATGGGTCAATGGAGGGTTTTACCCTCTCCTCTACTCTGACCCAGAGTAGCAGAGGGACTGTCGCCGGCTGTTGGGACAGCTAACCTCTCTGTTCTCCCTCCCTGAGCTTACACCCTTGTGTACACACGATACTGACACTGCTGATAGTCCCCTGACAAAAACAAGATTTACAGACTATCAGATGAAGTGACGGCTAGTATCAAGGAGGAGATCTCCAAAATGCTGGAGTTGGGGGTGATTGAGCACTCCAGTAGTCCCATGTACAGCCCAGTGTTGCTGGTTCCAATGGCTACCCCACCGGGCACCACCCCAGAACTCCACTTCTGCATGGACTGCAGGTGGTTCAATTCAGTCACAAAGACTGACACTCACCCAATTCCCAGAGATGATGAGCTCATCCACAGATTAGGGACTGCCAAGTTCTTGAGTACCTTTGACTTGACTTGGGGGTACTGCCAGATTGCCCTAACTAAGGGGGCTACAGAGAGGTCAGCATTTTCCACACCAGTGGGCCACTTGCAATTCAAGGTAATGCTTGTTGGCCTAAAAAATGCCCCTGCCACCTTTCAGATGCTGGAAAACCAGGTTTTGGCTGGGATGGAGGACTTCAGTGCTGCTTACCTGAACAACATATGGGTCTTCAGTAGCAGCTGGGAGGACCACATCTTTCCCCTGGGGGAAGTGCTTCAGGCTCTGCAACAGGCAGGCCTGACTATCAAGTTCAGTAAGTGCCAGATAGGGCAAGACTCTGTGGTGTACCTGGGCCACTTGGTCGGCTGGAGTAAGGTGCCGCCCCTCCACACCAGGATTTAAACCATCATGGCCTGGAAGCCCCCAAAAAGCAGACAGAAGTGAGGGCCTTCCTTGATCCCACTGGATACTAAAGGAGGCTTGTCAAGGGGTATGGCACCATTGAGGTCCCCTTGACTGAGATGACTCAGAAGAAGCAGCCTAGGAATGTGATTTGGACAGAGGCCTGTCAGAAAGCTTTTGACTCCCTCAAACAGGCCCTGTGCACAGTCCCTGTGCTGAAGGCCCTGACTTTTCCAAAGAATATAATGTATTGTGCCTACAGATGCATCAGAACATGGCATAGGGGCAGGATTGTCACTGCTGAATGAGGAGGGTCTAGATCAACCCGTAGCCTTCATTAGTAGAAGGGTGCTTCCCCAGGGAACAGAGGTTGAGTGCTATCGAGTGCGAAGCTTTTGCTGTTGTCTGGGCACTAAAGAAGCTGAAACCATCCCTGTTTGTGACACACTTCTGGGTTCAGGCATACCACAGGCCCTTCAGATGGTAGATGCAGATGGGGGGTAAGAATCCAAAATTGTTGAGGTGGTCCATCTCCCTACAGGGAATGGACTTTGCGGTGGAATATCTTCCTGGGCCAGACCACGCCACTGCTGATGGCCTACCCAGATTTTTGAGCCTTAGTGATGAGAACTCCCAAGAGGCTGGATAGTTCTCCCCACTTTCATTTGGGCAGGGACCTGTGTTAGACCTGTCAGGTTTAGGGTGGTCTTCCCCCAAACCTTTTTCCTTCACCCCTCCTATTTTTACTAACATAATTGTTGGCTGCCTTAGGACTCTGCACTTTACTATTGCTAACCAGTGCTAAAGTACTTGTGCCCTGTCCCCTAAACATGGTAGAATTGGCTTATACCCAATTGGCATGTTTAATTTACTTGTAATTCCCTAATAATGTGGTACCACATGTACCCAGTTCCTGTAAATGAAATGCTACTAGTGGGCTTGCATCACTGATTGTGCCACCCACTTAAGTAGCCTTTCTAAACATGCCACGGGCCTGACATTGTAGCCTGTGTGTGCAGTTTTAAACTGACATTTCAATCTAGCAAGATATACTTCTTGCCAGACCCAAACCTTCCTTTCTAATACATATAATTTGCCCCAAAGGTAGGCCCTACTCAGCCCAGAGGGCAGGGTGTAGTGTATTTAAAAAGCGGGACATGTATTTATAAGTATTAAATGTCCTGGAAGTGGAAAACTCCTAAATTCATGTTTCACTACTGCAAGGCCTACGCCTCTGAAATGATAACATTGGGCTACCTTATAAAATTTAATAAGTGATAACTTTCAATTGGGAGACGGGAGATAGGTCGGGTTTGGTGTCTACAGAATTGTAACTAAGCACCATCTTTAATGGGAAAGTCAGATTTTTAGTCAAAATTCTGAACATGCCACTTTTAGATAGTTGGCATTTTCTTGTCCCAACCATTTGGTGTCTGCTGCCTGTATTCTGGGTCATATGACTAGGTGTAGTTAGCAGCTGGTCTTTATGTATTTCTGCCAGACAGTGAGGCAAAGAGAAGCTAGGTGTTGGCAGGATAGGCCATTCTGCGTTAACGAGGCATAGGAGCTGTCACCTACCACACTTGCACATCACAAAGGCCCTGTCTGGGTACTCTCACTAAGGGTTTGACACAAGATTATTGTGACCTCAGACAAACTGGGGCCAGGGCAGGGAGGCAGGAAGTTCCAAGCACCTCTGTGGGGTGGAAACCTCTAGAAGCTTCTACAACTTCATGGTAGGCATAGGGTCTAAATATTGGATTTGAGACCCCCAACTCTTCAGTACACATCTGGACATGTGGAAGAGTCAGAAGAAAGGCTGCTGCGCTTCTCTGCTGCATGAAGGACTGCTAATCTGCTGCCCTTCTGTGTCGCCCTCCTGCGTGAGTGAAGGACAGGACTGGCATCTTGAACCCAAGACCACCAGAGTGGCTCCAAAGGGTAGTTGGCTGGCCTCCGGATCAGAAGCCTCAGGGACAAAACAGGCTTCCTTCATCTCCTACCAACCTCCTAGACTTTGCCAGCTGTGAGTCTTACCCTCCCAAGTGGTGCCACCTGAGTCCTGCAAGCTTGGGAGAGGGCCTGAAGGTGTTCTGCCACCCCCAGCTGTGGTTCCAGCAGAACTGACACATCGGAGCCTCAGAGTGACGCTTTGCCGACCAGAAACTCCACATCGGAACTGCTGTGTGACGCTTCGCCTCATCAACTGCCGCATCAGGACTGCTGTGTGGTTTAGTCTCTGACGCAGAACTTCGCATTGATGCCCACAGATTTCCAGGAACCTCTGCTGCATGATGCATGCTCAACACAGACCTCCGCATTGCAAGCCCCTCATCAACAGTATCCTCTTCGATGACGGAGAACTCTGCATTTCAAGTCCTGCAGCGTCTTTAGAATCAGCCCGTACATGACACATCTTGATGAAGGACTTTGTATCACAAGCCCCTAATCCATGACATCCCTGAGAATGCAGGACCTCGCCTCTCAGCTTTGCAGCTCCTAGGAATCGCCGCTGTGCGATGTACCCTCCACGTGGGACTTTGCAATGCTCTGCAACCAGGATTTAAGGTACTCTTTTTCAGCAGGCCTACCTGGGTCCCTGTAGCTGGCTTGCGCTCCATCGTGGTCCACTTGAACCAGATATCCACAGTTGGCACTTTGTGCTTTTTGGCACTATTTCCACTTAAATCTTTGAAATTACATATCTCCGGTTCTATTGATTGGATTTTTGGCATTTTACATTTTCCTATTGTTTTGTTTCACTTTGTTACTGTTTGAAGTATTGCAAAAATACTTTACACATTGTCTCTAAGTTTCACCTGACTGGTTTTGTGCCAAGCTACCAGCGGGTTAAGCAACGGTCAATTTGGGGTTTCGTGTCACTCAGGGCAGGAAAAGAGGAGTTTGGTTAACATGCAGCCTTTTGAGAATCTTATATTTAACCCTAGATCATTCCCATGACTTTGTGAGCATGGCTGAATACATACCTGTAGAAGAGTAAACAGCTGCACCTAGCTTTGCAAAGGATTAAATCATCTTTATCATTAGCCATCTGTGAAGGTAAACTTAAAGGAGCATTTGTGGAGTAAGTGACAGCTCCAACAGCCCCCTACCCTCCACCCCTCCAGGTCAACCTGTCTAGGCCCTTGGTATAATGGAGTGGCATTCTGTGCCATGTCTTCCAAATTAATTTGGAAACATTCAAACATTCTCTTTGATGGCTATTGATACCTTTAGACCATCGACTTAGTTCTGTTAGGGTGCAAATTGCATTTAAGCCAGGTTTAGCACTAACTTGCATTAGGACATGGGTGCCAATTATATTCACTCCTTGTTTGCATTTCTACCTGGTGGCAGTTGCCTGTTTAAATCTGCTCTATGCATAATATTACATAATTTCAGCTGTTTAGACATAAGACAGATAAATGGTGAAGTTTCTTGGCTATATGCACATCTACTAACCACACTGTGCACGCTGTCTGCTATTTAGCCAGCCAACAGGTGAAAATGAAATTTCTTTGCTATTTGCATGGTTGCTGGCCACACAGTACATACAGTAAGTGGCTAGGTAAATAATGAAGAATAATGGAGTTGTTTTGCAATCAGCAAGGCCACCTGCTAAATAATACATAATGCCTGCTATTTAACCAGCAGCCAGGTAAATAGTGACATTTCTTTTTTATTTGTATAGCTACTGGCCAATTTGTACATAATGTCTGCTAATTTGCCAGCAATTATAGTGAGGTTTCTTGGCAATTAGCCTGGCCGTTGGATAAATAATGCATCTCCGCCTTCACCCAAGAGAACGCATGACTCCACTCCTGCAATCGCGCCAATGGCTACTTGTAGCTAGAAGGGCAAGGTTTAAGGCACTCTGCATTGTCCACAGAGCCTCCCAAGGAAAATGACTGCTATACCGTGCAAGTTAAATTCAAGCAATACAAACCAAACAGAACACTGCACTCCAGGCTTCAACTTCTAATAATCAGGAGGCACTGCTGTCTAAGTACAAGCTGCCAAACTCTGGAACTCCCTGCCAGCCAGCATTAGAAGCACCCAGGAACATAAACACTTCCAACAACAGTTTAAAACTTGGCAATTTCCTAGATAACTGCACCACCCAAATCCCGGCAAGAGAGCCCAGAAAACAGTCGCACCCTCAAGCACAATCCTCAGCTTACAACCCAGGAATTGCAGACAAGTCAACCAGCAAACGGATTTTGATATGCAGGTAAGCTAAGAAAGTCTGACCAATGGTTTCCAATGGCATTATGTAGTTATGTTCTTCTATATGTAACAGTTATGGCCCACAATAAAACCATAATATTAAGCCGTCAGCAACAAATTATAACGTATGCCTCTTAAATTCACATAGGACATAACTGCTGTGAGGGTTGCCCATCATCAGCAATGTACTGCCAAAAAAAAGCCATCACCAAATGAACAGACATGAAATAACTGAAGAAATCTGTCACACAATGCTGGGCAATTTGGAGTACTTTAATATAGTCCACTACTACAGATTCATTTAGACATTATGACCTCTTCCGTACATCTCACAAAGACACTAAGATATGGGATGATAATAAAAATGCCTATCCCAGATCTCAAAGAAACCAATTGGTAGATGGAATGCTAAACAATGTCAAACATTCTCCCCAGTACAGAGATCTGGGCCTAAATCCCTGCTTTTTCTGTTCATCATGCCATTACACTTTGGATCCAACCATATGCAAATCAGTCTTGACCCTGCTCCCCATGGGACCAGTTCATCCCGAACTGCTAGGCCAGATCCTCCTTGGACCGGAAAAAAAGCATCTTGGGACCGGTTTCGGGACACCCTGAGACCGGTCCCAGGATGCTTATTTTACAGTCTAGGGAGGACCTGGCCTTGCAGTTCGGGTTGGACTGTTACCATGGAGAGCAGGGTTGAGACTGATTTGCATATGGCTGGGCCCAAACTCGGGTGGAAAGGTGAGCAAAAAATTGATTTAACCCAGATCTGTGACTGTGGGTGAATACTTGACAATGTTCAGTATTCCATCCATAATTTTTTTGTGTTGCTACAGTCGCCCTAAGTGGGAAGGGTATGCCCAGACGTGGGTCTCATGCTCGCTCTTCCACTGGATTCAAGCTTGCCTGGCTGATGAGGGATAATACCTCAAAACCGGGCCCAGGATGCTTGCTTATCGGTCCAGGGTAGGACCTGGCCTGGCAGCTTGGGCTGGACTGCTTCCATGGGGAGCAGGTTCGAGACTGATTTGCATATGGCTTGGCCCAAACTGGGGTGATATGGTGAGCAAAAAAATTGATTTAACCCGGATCTGTGACTGTGGGTGAATGCTTGACAATGTTCAGTATTCCGTCCATCATTTTTTTGTATTGCTATAGTCTAAGCGGGAAGGGTATGCCCAGATGTAGGTCCCATGCTTGCTCTGCCACTGGATTCAAGCTAGCCTGGCTGATGAGGGATGATACCCCGAAACCGGTCCCAGTATGCTTGTTTTCCGGCCCAGGGAGGACCTGGCCTGGCAGTTTGGGCTGGACTGTTCCCATTGGGTTCAGGGTCAAGACTGATTTGCATTAGGCTGGGTCCAAACTGGGGTGGCATGGTGAGCAAAAAAACAATGGATTTAATCCATATCTGTGACTGTGGGTGAATGTTTGACAATCTTCAGCATTCCATCCATCACTTTTTGTGTTACTATAATTTCTCTATGTGGGAAGGATAGCAGACATTGTTCCCTTGCTTACTATGCCACAGGATTTAAGCTAGTCTGGCTGATAAGGGGTGATACACTGAAACTGGTCCCAGGACGCTTGTTTTCCGGTCCAGGGAGGATCCCGGCCTGGCAATTTGGACTGGACAGTTCCAATGGGGGGGGCAGGGTCAAGACTGATTTGCATATGGCTGGGTCCAAACTGTTGTGGCATTGTGTGCAAACAAATGATGGATTTAACCCAGATCTGTGACTGGGGGAGATTGTTTGACAATGTTCAACATTTTGTCCATCATCTTTTTGTGTTGCTATAGTCGCCATAAGTGTGAAGGGTATGCCCAGATGTCGGTCCCATGCCCATTATGGCACTGGACTCAAGCTAGCCTGTCTGATGAGGGGTGATACCATAAAACCAGTTCAGGGATGCTTGTTTTCTGGTCCAGGGAGGAACTGGCCTGTCAGTTCGGGCTGGACTGTTCCCATCGAGAGCACAGTCGAGAGTGATTTGCATATAGCTGGGTCCAAACTGGGGTGGCATGGTGAGCATGTGGATTCAAGCTAGTCTGGCTGATGAGGGGTGAAACCCTGAAACCGGTCCCAGGATGCTTGTTTTTCATTTTAGGGAGGACCTGGCTTGGTAGTTTGGGCTGGACTGTTCTCATTGGGAGCATGGTCGAGACTGACTTTCACATGGCTGGGTTCAAACTGGGGTGAAAAAAACAATGGATTTAACCCAGAACTGTGACTGGGGGTGAATGTTTGACAATGTTCAGCATTCCATCCATCCATCATTATTTTGTGTTGCTATAGTTGCCCCAAGTGGAAAGGGTATGCCCAGATGTGGGTCCAATGCTCACTATGCCACTGGATTCAGGATAGCCTGGCTAATGAGGGGTAATACCTCGAAACCGGGCCCAGGATGCTTGTTTATCGGTCCAGGGTAAGACCTGGGCTGGCAGTTTGGGCTGGACTGTTCCCATGGGGAGCAGGGTCTAGAATGATATGCAGGCAGGGTCGAGACCGATTTGCATATGGCTGGGTCCAGACTGGGGATGCATGGTGAGCAAAAAGGTGATGGATTTAACCCATATTTGTGACTGGGGGTGACTATTTGACAATGTTCAACATTCCAGCCATCATCAGTTCAGACTGGATTGTTCGCATGGGAAACAGGATCGAGACTGATTTACATATGGCTGAGTCCAAACTGGGGTGGCATGGTGAGCACGTGCATTCAAGCTAGTCTGGCTGATGATGGGTGACACCCTGAATCCAGTCCCAGGATCTTTGTTTTCCGTTTTAGGAAGGACCTGACCTGGTAGTTTGGGATGGACTGTTCCGATTGGGAGCAGGGTCGAGATTGACTTTCACATGGCTGGGTCAAACTGGGGTGAAATGTGAGCAAAAAAACAATGGATTTAACCCAGATCTGTGACTGAGGGTGAATGTTTGACAATGTTCAGCATCCCGTCCATGATTTTTTGTGTTGCTATAGTTGCCCTAAGTGGAAAGGGTATACCCTGATGTGGGTCCAATGCTCGCTATGCCACTGGATTCAGGATAGCCTGGCTGATGAGGGGTGATACCTCGAAACCGGGCCCAGGATGCTTGTTTATCGGTTCAGGGTAGGACCTGGACTGGCAGTTCGGGCTGGGTTCCCATGGGGAGCAGGGTCTAGAATGATTTGCGGGCAGGGTCGAGACCGATTTTCATATGGCTGGGTCCAGACTGGGGATGCATGGTGAGCAAAAAACAATGGATTTAACCCAGATCTGTGACTTGGGGTGAATGTTTGACAAAGTTCGCTTTTTGGAAATCATCTCTTTGTATTGCTATAGTCGCCCTTAGAGGGAAGGGTCTGCCCAGATGTGGGTCCAGTGGTCGCTATGCCACTGGATTAAAGCTAGCTGCCTGATCAGGGGTGATACCCGAAAACTGGGGTCAAGATGCTTGTTTATCGGTCCAGAGAGGGCCGGGCCTGGCAGTTCGGGCTGGAGTGTTCCCATGGGGAGCAGGGTCTAGAATGATTTTTGGGCAGGGTCGAGACCGATTTGCATATGGTTGGGTCCAGACTGGGGTTGCAGGGTGAGCAAAAAAGCAATGGATTTATCCCAGGTCTGTGACTGGGGGTGAATATTTGACAATGTTCAACATTCCAGCCATCATCAGTTCGTACTGGACTGTTCCCATGGAGAACAGGGTCGAGACTGATTTACATATGGATGAGTGCAAACTGGGGTGGCACGGTGAGCAAAATAACAACGGATTTAACCCAGATCTGTGACTGGGGGTGAATGTTTGACAGTGTTCAGCTTTCTGGCCATCATCTCTGTATTGCTATAGTTGCCCTTCGTTTGAAGGGTCTGCCCAGATGTGGGTCCTGTGCTCGCTATGCCACTGATTGAAGCTTGCCTGCCTGATTAGGGGTGACACCCCGAAACCGGGCCCAGGATGCTTGTTTATCAGTCCAGGGTAGGACCTTGCATGGCAGTCTGGGCTGGAATGTTTCCATGGGGAGCAGGTTCGAGACTGATTTGCATATGGCTGGGTCCAAACTGGGGTGGCACAGTGAGCAATAAAACAGTGGATTTAACCCAGATCGTGACTGGGGGTGAATTTTTGACAATGTTCAGCTTTCCGGCAATGTATTGCTATAGCTGCCCTAAGTGGGAAGGGTATGTCCAGACGTTAGTCCAGTGCTCACTATGCCACTGGATTCAAGCTAGCCTGGTTGATATGGGGTGATACCCCAAGACCAGTGCCAGCATGCTTGTTTTCTGGTCCGGGGAAGACCTAGCCTGGTAGTACAGGCTGGACTGTTCCCATGGGAAGCAGGGTCGAGACTAATTTGAAAACAGATGGGTCCAAACTGGGGTGGCGTGGTGAGCAAAAAAACATGGATTTAACACAGATCTGTGACTTGGGTGAATGTTTGACAATGTTCAGCATTCCTTCCATCAACTGTTTGTGTTGCTATAGTCGCCCTAAGTGGGAAGGATACGCATAGACTTTGTTCTCAAACTACCTATCCCTCTGGATTCAAGCTAGCATGGCTGATGAGGGGTGCTACCCCGAAACCAGTCCAAGGATACTTTTTTTCCGGTCCAGGGAGGACCTGGCCTAGCAGTTAGTTCTGGAGTTTTTCCAGTGGGAGCAGGGTCAAGACTGATTTGCATACAGCTGTGTCCAAACTGGGATGGCATGGGGAGAAAAAAAACATGGATTTAACCCATATCTATGACCGGGGGTAAATGTTTGACAATGTTCAGCATTCTGTCCAATAATCTTTTTGTGTTGCTATCCCAGATGTCTTCACTTCTCTCTCCCTCGAATCATGCCTGCTCAGAACCACAACTATACACAAAATCTCAGAGTGGGCAACCTAGTGCAGCAACCAGCTAAGCAGTCAATACCAAATGAAATATCAGAAAAGGAACTGAAGAGCTGTTCAAAGCTGCTGGCTTGCTTAAAACCATAAACGGTAAGTCTGTCCCTCACACTTCTTTATCTAATACACTGCTATGCTCTGAGTCCCATAACATGATAACCACACTTAAGTGGTCATCACGCACAACATAAAAACACTTTCCACATAGGATCAATACAAAGACAACATCGTTCCAACCACACATCCCATACATGTAGCGTGCCACTCATGCAGGCAATTATTTTAGTGCGACACATAGGGGTAGTAAGCGCTAGGTAAATGCTGCAATATAACTCAACACAATGTTTGCTATTTAGCTATTGTCATGGTGAATACTAAAGTTTCTTTGCTATTTGCATGGCCTCTGAACACACGGTACATAATCACTGTTATTTAGCCACAGCCCAGGTAAATAGTACAGTTTCTTTATTTTTTGCATGGCTGCCATCCAAACAGTGCATAATCTCTGCTATTTAGCCAACAGATGGGTAAATAGTGAACTTCCCTTACTATTTGCATATTTGCCAGCCAACCAGTGCAGAATCTCACTTATATAGCCAGCGGCTTGGTAAATAGTGAAAGATTTCAGCTATTTGCAAGGCAGTAGACCAAATAGTAAATATCTCTACTATTTAGCCAGTGGCTGGAAAAATAGCAGATAAAATTCACTATTTGCCTGGTGTCCAGCTAAATAGAGGCTGCCTATATAAAAATAACGTGGGATGTTGAATGAACCCACTGACCTGGTCTATGGTTCTCACAGAAGAAAATCCTCAGCCCCTTCATAGTTAAAAAATGCATCTTTAAATGAAGCACAAAGCAAGCCTTTCAATACTGTAGCATTTTTTAAAAATAATAAATATTTATTTTTAAAAATCTGCTCGGAGGACTCATTGATCGGGCCTTTGAATAAATCATAGCCTGATTCACAGACATTTCTACATTTCTGAGTTTCCCGGGCAGCCTTCAAGCTGCTGCAGAGTGCAGTTTAGAGGCGACAGATTCACCTTCTTCTCCACCAGACCAATATATTTCACTATCCACATGGCAGGGTAAAACAGTGAAGCTTTTCTGGATGAACTTTGATGTGGGTAGCAATAACGAAAGGCATCAAAATGATTATTATATTTCTTCGCCAATACTTATAACAGTTTTTTAGAGAAACTTAAAAAAAGCAGCATGGAATTCTTTCAGCCTTTTTTGAGATAAAACATCTTTGCACTGCTTGTTTTCAAGACCCAGGACGTTCCATACTCTGGCCCACAATACTGCACTAGTTTACTGTTTTTTTTCTCCATATTAATTTGATGCTTTGGGCCTGATATGCGTTTTATTGCACTTTATAAATAACAATACCACGGGGTACGTTACATATCGGGTGTGATAAATAAAACCTATTACGAGTTGGTGGGGACTACCATATGGATTTTGGTGTTTAATCCATCAAAATATGCATGATACAGTAAATACCGTATGCTTTTCCCCTGTTAAACTTGGGCAGGTTTGATGAAGATTGAGGTATTTAACCATCCAATAATTATCAGATGCTTTAAATACCTACCAACTTTTAATTCCAACCCGTGCATAAACAGGGGTTTCACGCATGAATCGGAATATAATGACCAACTTGTAATCAGGGCCTCCTTGTAATAGGTACAGAACCTATGATTCAATTCACTCAGCTGCCTAAACTGCTCTTTTCAAAATCTTGGAATATAGGAGCTCAGGCAGAAGATCTGAAAAATCGGTATTAATTCACTTTCCCTTCCAAATCTTGCAAATGATTACTTGTTTTTATGCAGAAGCCCAACTTTTTTGTCTAAGCAGTACTAACTGTTTTGACGGCAGAACTGCTGCACTAAAAGATTAAAGTGAATTTGCTCAGGATCACACAATATGATTAAATGGAAGCAAGATTAGAATCTAGGTCTATTAGTTGCACAGTCGCCAAATGGCTAGAAGCCCACATCACCACCTCATTGAATAGCTCAGTACTAAAATATTGAATGTACTGCATGCCAAGATTGAGGTGGTGTGCCCAAGTACCACTGTTACAGATGATTTGGGAATATTGCTTTGCACCTTGTTGCTCTAATGGAATATTATTGGTGTTACAATGCTTAGGTGCCGGGTATGGGTCACTGTCCTAGTAGTCACTTTGTGTTTTGGATGCTTCCAATGTTAATGCTTGTAGCATGCTCACTCACCCTAACAAGCATTTGCAATGCCAATAGGTCAGGCTTTAAAAGAATATTGTATGGTGATGAGAACCATTGCAAATAAATAGCATGAGAATGCATTTGTGTGGAAGCAAAGAACTGTAGAATAATATTGGTGTAGGTTAAAGGTTAGGAAACAGTTGTACTGTCAAGCCAGACCTAATCCTCCATGTAGGTCAGGGTTCTCCAAAGTCGGTCCCAGAGGGCACAGATCCGTTGCCAGATTTTTAGCATATCCCCAGTTAGATAAATGTAGTTATCTTAAAAATATGACATGGATCCGGCCCTCCAGGACCGAGTTTGGAGAACCCTGACGTAGGTTAATGACTGCTGTCCTTCCATGTGTGCTGCTGCCAGAGAAAAAAACATAAATTATCTAGTTATCTAAGACACTTTATTAGCATTACAATGTCATGTGTGTATCCCTGAAAGGTCAAGCTCAGGCTGCTGGATAAATAAAATGATCACAGCTGTGTGGAAGGCAAACACTTTTTTTGTGGAAGCACACAATTTCTGCCCAATCAAAAAATATACTCCTGGCTACCAACATGTGGGAGGAGCCAAAGCCCCTCTCTAGTAATTCTCACATAATTGTCTGGCGACAGCTGCGTTGTCGAGCCAGACCATAAAAAGGGTATCCTAGCATGAGGGAACGGTAGCCTGACAACAACAGAATGTAAACAGGGCTTCAATAAACAGGGTTTGATCTTCTTTCTGAAAGTGGAGAAGAAATTAGTCAAGTACAGATCAAGGGGGAATTGGTTCAGCTTGTGGGTGCCAGATAAGAGAAGGATCACCCTTCGCATCTGGAGAGATGAATATGAGGGACATTGGCCAGTAGCTGATGCAATGAACACAGCAGGTTGGCAATAAAGGATTCTATCAGATAGATACCATGGGCCGGTGTTGAAAAGTGCCGTGTGAGCATGGCAAAGAAGCATGAATAGGGTTGTTTTTCCAAACAGGAAACCAGTGGAGGGCCTTGAGAAGGGAAGATAATGAGTATCATACTGGGAGATTCAGAAATAGCTATGTAGCTCCATTTTCAAAAGCTTTTAGTCTTTCAGTCAAGTAAGCAGGAATACCTAAAAAGAGGGCATTGCTGTAATCTACACATCTAGTGACATGGGCCTGAGATACAGTTTTGCAAGGCTCAATGTAAATCCAGATGAATACTTTGCAAAGCATTTTCAACATGACAAAGCAGGATGCAGAGACTGATGTAATTTGGTAAATCATGGACAGATTATTGTCTAGGACTATACCTAGTTTTCTGAAGGAATAGGTGGGCCATGGGGTATCCCCCAGCTCAAAGGGACACCAGCCTTGTGCATAATAAGCTGAACAACATTACCTTAGTTTTTTCGCCATTCAGCTTAAGCCAGTTGGTGTGCATCCAGTCAGACACTTGGAGCTTGCAGGCGTTATAATTAGTTAAAATAGCAGTGATGTTTTTCAGAGATGTAGGTGATGAGCAGGGTATCATCAGCATAAGGGATGATTTTAAAGCTGTAGGATCTGATTATGTTGACAAGGGTAAGCCATGGTTTAATTTGATTGTGAAATATGTACTTCATGATTTATAGTGTCATTGTTGCAGTCAGGCAAGAGTTTGGCAACAGAGAAGAAAGCTTGCTTTTACAGTTCCATATGAAATCACCGAATACCTAACAAGTCTGATATATTTTGTGAAACCCTTTGTTCTCTTAAGCTACTGATTTAAATAAACTGAAAAGTCAGTACTGAATCTTAACTGCTTTTTATCCTACAGAGCTGAACCATGCCACTTCTCCTGGCCTTCATCCATGTCCATATCACACCTGCACCTGCTTCCTACCCAAGAGCCACGCCTGTACTGTGACCCCCACTTCTTGCATCAATCCTGTCTACGTGTGCCTCCAGCCTTGCCTCTGCCTCACTCTGTGCACCCTTGGACCACCTCTGCTTGCTTTCTCTGATGTTTCCTACCGGTGCACATTCTTTCTACCTTTGCTGACTTCTGTCAAGAGAAGTCTCACTCTTCCATCCATTATCTTCACACACTACTTATTCATCAATACACAGCCACTCTCCCATTTATTCATATGTGGACTGCCTCCTCCATCCTTTCATCAAAGTTTTCAACCAGTCAGTCACGAATAATCCTTTTATTTCAGTTTATAAGAGAATAAGTCATTCAAGTACAATACATATGCACAACAATACAACAATAAAACCATCTAAAAATCCAGATAACATTACTTTAAAACCACAATAAAACAAGCTAAAACTGTACATAACTAATTCATGCAAATCATCATTTAGAATAGTTAACAATTCATTGATAGCCTAAATTTATCAGCCTCCTTCAAAAAACTAGCCATAGAAAAACAGACGTGCTCTGTAGGCAATGGCTGTAAAAATATTGGTTGTGTGATGGAACCGCGCATGCGTTTACCACGCATGCCATTTCCACACAGTCTCTACAACGCAAGTCTTAACCACAAATATGCCTTTACCATTCATGCCTTTACAACGATTTATGTGTTGTCAAAGCATGCTTGGGAAACACATTTCCGTGGTAAGACTTGACCCCCTCTGACCCCTGGCCCGAGTCCTAAAAATACCCCCTTCCCTTCTGAAAACCAACCCCGAGCCCTAAAAACATCCCTGCCTGCAATCCTAAATACTACCCCACCCTCCCCAAAGCCCTAAAAATTACCCTGACCTCCCCCTGAGCCCTAAAAATGACCTCACCCTCCCCTAATCCCTAAAAACTACCCCAACTCCCACTGAGCCTTAATAACTACCCCTGAAAACTACCCTGAACCCCCATGAAAATTTCCACAAATCACCCCACCCCTGAAAACTACCACAAACCCCCACCTTTGAAAACATCCCCAAACCTCCTTACCCCTGAAAACTACCCCGAACCCCCTACCCCTGAAAACTATCACAAACCCCCACCCCTGAACACTACCACAAACCCCCACCCCTGAAAACTACCCCGAACCCACATTACCTCTGAAAACTACCCTGAACCCCCTCCACCCCTTAAAACTACCCCGAACCCCACACCAATTAAAAACTACCCCAAACCCCCACCACCCCTGAAAACTAACCTGAACCCCATCCAACCCTGAAAACTACCCTGAACCCCCTCCACCCCTTAAAAATTACCCCGAACCCCCATCACTCCTTAAAACTACCCCAAACCCCCCACCACCCTGAAAACTACCACAAACCCCCCACCAGACCCGGCCCCAGCCCCACTTACCTGTCCGTGTCCGCTTCCCAACGCTACTCTTTCAAGTTCCCACACATTCCGAACACTAGAGCGCATTGCCTTAACCACGGATAAGCGTGGTTAAGGCAAATTAGTTGTTCAAGCAAGCGTGGTTACGCTTGCGGGCTTACGGAACTCGTGGCTCTGGGTGCGTAGTTCTGGATGTTTCCCAAAAAGGTTAGGTATGCTATGGCTTGATTGAAATTTAAACCCTTCAAAACTGGAACTATAAATTTGACCCGCAAATGCACAGAAAACCTACAGGATAAAATAAAATGCAACGTGTCCTGCATTGAGATAGAATCACAAGAAGCCAGGCTTTTAACCTGAAGCCAGCCTCTCAGACTGCTAGTAGACAGTGTATCAGGCTTAGCCTAAATCTGGTGAGGAGATAGCGATAATTTATAGTACGCACCATGACCAGATAGGGCTCCATATAATGGGTGGATTTCAAAAGTGCCTGTTCTCACACATAGGGTTTCAGAAGCTGCTCCGTCTCCCTCCTATTTTTCCTAATGGCAAGAAAATTAGATTTGGTCCACTTCAAATCCAATCCAATGAACCCTTTCAGAGCTTTCAAATAGGTCTAGTCAGCCAAGAGCTTCAAAAATCAGTTTAACATAACTCAGCCATCAAATTCGATGTAACCCATCCAATTTCAGATAGTCCCTTATGATGTCTTTGTTGAGAGAAGGTTCACTAGACACCCGGACAGAGAGCCATCTAATTAGAGGACGAAGGGTGAGAACATCGCAGATATAACTCACTACAATATCCTCATGTGCTATGCATGGCAACAGGTTCTGGAGAACTGACAAAAGACGTCTGAGAAGAGTTCTCCACAATTTGTAAGGGCAAAGTGTCCTCATAACTGCAGATATCACTCCAATAAGCATTAGCTGAAAGACATTTAGGGGTCGATTCCGATTCGGGCCGGAAAAAGCACCGACCGACTCGGAGCCGGAAAAATTACCGACCGACACGTACCAGTGGCGCCCGACACGCCAAGTACGATGCAAGCCGCGATAAATCCGACCGACACGTCAGGAAACCAAGCCGCTCGGAAAATAGCAATCCGGCCGGAAAAACACGCGAATCCAACCGAGCGACACGCACCCGGAACAAATCCGACCGAATCGTACCCGCCAACTCCAACCCGCAAAGTACGATGCAAGGCGCGAAAAACACGACCGAGTCGGACGGAAGACAAGCCGTACGACCGACACGCATACAAAACCGAGCCGAAGCAACACAATACACCGCGACCGACGCGTACGCAGCATACAAAACTGCACAAACACAGCGTGAACGAAACGGAGAACACCGTACGGGACCAATGCAGGGTCCGACTCGGTCACAAGAACGTTTCCAACATACACAAACAGCACAAAGGAAAAATCACACAAAAAAAGGCCAAACAAGCAATTAGCAAGCCAATAAATACTGGGGGGTGGGGACAGAGAACAAAGACACACCCACAACTCCACCTATATAAAGGACACAAATCACTACCATGAGCCTTTGCAAATGCCATTCCACTGCCAGCACCCAAGAGAAAGCAACCACACACCCACAGCTCACCCCTCACACAAGCCACACACCATCAGCACACCAACAAATACCTACCTCACATACACCCAGCAAAACACACACTCACACACCCTCACCTGCACACCAACACACACATCACTCACCATCACCACCCATCACCATGCCCCCCAAGAAGAATCCCAAGTTCCTAGATTGTGAATTGGAAGTCCTGGTAGACGAGATCCTCAGGGTGGAGCCACAGCTGTTTGGCACTCTGGTCCAACAGACCCCCATGTCGCAGAAAACCAAGATGTGGGAGAGGATCATCAACAGGGTGAACGCCCAATCACCATGTCGGCGCACAAAGACGGACATCCAGAACAGGTGGTATGACGTGCGCAGGAGGGTACGGGACCTGCTGAAGATAGACTACATCAACAGCCAACATACCGGCAGTGGCCCTCCTGCCAAGCCAATATACCTCAGGCCCTGGGAGGAGAAGGTGCGGGCCATCCTTCCGCCAGTGAGCGTATATGGACTAGAGAACATCCCAGAGCCTGGTGAGTACACAACAAATGTACACAATAAACTGCCACAAAACACACACATCACTGTCAAGGGGAGAGTCAAACCATGCACACATAGCAATTACACAGCAACTAGAACAGAATCATCCCAAAATGTGTATGTCAGTCAGATAAACACAACACATGCCATCAAAAAAGTCACATCCAACTGTGCCAACACATGTACAAACACAACCACAACTACAGCTAGGCAGTGGCACAAATAGAACTAACACACACATCCACACATGTAGCCACCACAACAACACCAACACACAGTGAAGACCACTCAAAGGAAGGAATTCTGTGTATGCTGGCCAAGTCAGTGTAGCCAATAGCATCATGGGAGTCGCAGTCACACATATTGCCCCCCCACAACTGTCCCATCAACACCACCCTGAACCATGCTCACATCACAGGGAGTGGAGAAGGACTCACAAGATGGCTGACACTGGCTACTGCTGTGGGGAGCACAAGGCCCTGCTGGCAACTGTGCACCAACAAACAGCAGGACACCACTGACTGACATCCTGAGAGACAACTTACACTCCCTGCAATGCAAGCACGTTCCATGGTGGGATATCTGGCTGGCTGGGTGGGAAGGGGGACTTGCAGCACTGACCATAGTCACCAGCACCTCCCCTTCACACCCCCCAACACAAACTCCACAGTACCCACCTGGTAGAATGCAATGCCCTCCATCCTAACACAAGATCCCACAAAGCACCACCACCCTGGGTTATGTTGTGTGAAGCACAGGGACACTCTTGGGACTCTTAGCCAAACAACTGCCAGGACAACACTCCCAGCCATCCTGTCAGCACAGCCAGCCCACCCCACAGGGAAGCAGAGTCAAAAGGAAGGAAGCATGGGCATGCTGGGAAGGGGGTGGAGGCAATAGCATGATGGGAGTCATAGTCACAGACATTGCTCAGCCTCACAACTGGCCCATCAACACCACCCTGAACCATGCTCACATCACAGGGAGTGGAGAAGGACTCACAAGATGGCTGACACTGGCTACTGCTGTGGGGAGCACAAGGCCCTGCTGGCAACTGTGCACCAACAAACAGCAGGACACCACTGACTGACATCCTGAGAGACAACTTACACTCCCTGCAATGCAAGCACGTTCCATGGTGGGATATCTGGCTGGCTGGGTGGGAAGGGGGACTTGCAGCACTGACCATAGTCACCAGCACCTCCCCTCACACCCCCCCAACACAAACTCCACAGTACCCACCTGGTAGAATGCAATGCCCTCCATCCTAACACAAGATCCCACAAAGCACCACCACCCTGGGTTATGTTGTGTGAAGCACAGGGACACTCTTGGGACTCTTAGCCAAACAACTGCCAGGACAACACTCCCAGCCATCCTGTCAGCACAGCCAGCCCACCCCACAGGGAAGCAGAGTCAAAAGGAAGGAAGCATGGGCATGCTGGGAAGGGGGTGGAGGCAATAGCATGATGGGAGTCGTAGTCACAGACATTGCTCAGCCTCACAACTGGCCCATCAACACCACCCTGAACCATGCTCACATCACAGGGAGTGGAGAAGGACTCACAAGATGGCTGACACTGGCTACTGCTGTGGGGAGCACAAGGCCCTGCTGGCAACTGTGCACCAACAAACAGCAGGACACCACTGACTGACATCCTGAGAGACAACTTACACTCCCTGCAATGCAAGCACGTTCCATGGTGGGATATCTGGCTGGCTGGGTGGGAAGGGGGACTTGCAGCACTGACCATAGTCACCAGCACCTCCCCTCACACCCCCCAACACAAACTCCACAGTACCCACCTGGTAGAATGCAATGCCCTCCATCCTAACACAAGATCCCACAAAGCACCACCACCCTGGGTTATGTTGTGTGAAGCACAGGGACACTCTTGGGACTCTTAGCCAAACAACTGCCAGGACAACACTCCCAGCCATCCTGTCAGCACAGCCAGCCCACCCCACAGGGAAGCAGAGTCAAAAGGAAGGAAGCATGGGCATGCTGGGAAGGGGGTGGAGGCAATAGCATGATGGGAGTCGTAGTCACAGACATTGCTCAGCCTCACAACTGGCCCATCAACACCACCCTGAACCATGCTCACATCACAGGGAGTGGAGAAGGACTCACAAGATGGCTGACACTGGCTGCTGCTGTGGGGAGCACAAGGCCCTGCTGGCAACTGTGCACCAACAAACAGCAGGACACCACTGACTGACATCCTGAGAGACAACTTACACTCCCTGCAATGCAAGCACGTTCCATGGTGGGATATCTGGCTGGCTGGGTGGGAAGGGGGACTTGCAGCACTGACCATAGTCACCAGCACCTCCCCTCACACCCCCCAACACAAACTCCACAGTACCCACCTGGTAGAATGCAATGCCCTCCATCCTAACACAAGATCCCACAAAGCACCACCACCCTGGGTTATGTTGTGTGAAGCACAGGGACACTCTTGGGACTCTTAGCCAAACAACTGCCAGGACAACACTCCCAGCCATCCTGTCAGCACAGCCAGCCCACCCCACAGGGAAGCAGAGTCAAAAGGAAGGAAGCATGGGCATGCTGGGAAGGGGGTGGAGGCAATAGCATGATGGGAGTCGTAGTCACAGACATTGCTCAGCCTCACAACTGGCCCATCAACACCACCCTGAACCATGCTCACATCACAGGGAGTGGAGAAGGACTCACAAGATGGCTGACACTGGCTACTGCTGTGGGGAGCACAAGGCCCTGCTGGCAACTGTGCACCAACAAACAGCAGGACACCACTGACTGACATCCTGAGAGACAACTTACACTCCCTGCAATGCAAGCACGTTCCATGGTGGGATATCTGGCTGGCTGGGTGGGAAGGGGGACTTGCAGCACTGACTATAGTCACCAGCACCTCCCCTTCACACCCCCCCACACAAACTCCACAGTACCCACCTGGTAGAATGCAATGCCCTCCATCCTAACACAAGATCCCACAAAGCACCACCACCCTGGGTTATGTTGTGTGAAGCACAGGGACACTCTTGGGACTCTTAGCCAAACAACTGCCAGGACAACACTCCCAGCCATCCTGTCAGCACAGCCAGCCCACCCCACAGGGAAGCAGAGTCAAAAGGAAGGAAGCATGGGCATGCTGGGAAGGGGGTGGAGGCAATAGCATGATGGGAGTCGTAGTCACAGACATCGCTCAGCCTCACAACTGTCCCATCAACACCACCCTGAACCATGCTCACATCACAGGGAGTGGAGAAGGACTCACAAGATGGCTGACACTGGCTACTGCTGTGGGGAGCACAAGGCCCTGCTGGCAACTGTGCACCAACAAACAGCAGGACACCACTGACTGACATCCTGAGAGACAACTTACACTCCCTGCAATGCAAGCACGTTCCATGGTGGGATAACTGACTGGGTGGGTGGGTGGGTGGGAAGGAGGTCTGGCTGTCAACCAAACACAATCAATGCAGACCATGTTCACACCCCAGAGAATACATAGAAATGCCCAAATAATGCAGGACAATGTGCCACACCAATATCAACCCCTGACTGTGACGACTTAGGACAATACAATGTACAGGCCCGCACCCCGAGGCACAGTCACAACTGTCAGGTGTGTCAACCACTGATGCCTGCAGAAACATGACATACATTGTTTGTGTCTC
Organism: Calotriton arnoldi; assembly: GCA_963921515.1. Classification (NCBI taxonomy): domain Eukaryota; kingdom Metazoa; phylum Chordata; class Amphibia; order Caudata; family Salamandridae; genus Calotriton; species Calotriton arnoldi. The sequence continues at coordinate 37,193 of CAWUFW010025377.1, forward strand.
CCAAAAACAGGTGATGATAGGGACACAGCAGCAGACGCTGAGGAGTCCCAGTCCCAGGCTCAAGAGGATGCCGAGCTCACTGGCGTCGTACAGCCTCTGTCCTCCTCGGACGATGAAGAACAACCTGGCACATCCGGTGCAAGTCAACATGCTGCACCAGCAGGACCACCAGCTGCAGTACCAGCAGGTCCACCAGCTGCACCCCCTGCACCCACCCCTCCAACGACTGTCACCACGAATACCATCCCTGCCGACATGGACAGAATAAGGAACAACACCAGCGCAGTGACCCTGGACCAACCTGGGGCCATGGACACCACCACCACCACCACCCCCAAGGTGGACCAGGGTTATCTGTGCGTGCAACTGCACACACTGCACATGTCAGCAGGGGTGGTGGGAGGGGTGGGAGACAGAGGTCGCTGCTTGCAGACGTTGCTGGTGTGCATGAAGACCCACAACTGGTACGCATAGCTGATGCGTACCAGTCCAGCACCGGAGAGCTCAGCCAGGTAGTGGGGCTCCTCAGAGACATCAAACAGCAGCAGGCTGCCCATCATGCCCGCTTGGACTCCCACATGTCCGACGTGGAGTCACACATGTCACGTGTGGACTCCCACATGTCCCGCGTGGAGTCCAAGTGGGATGTACTACATGAGATGACAGCGGTGCACAGGGACATTTTACAATGCCTCCGCCAGATGAACAGCAACCAGTCCACACCTCCCTGTGTGCCAACAACATCTGGTACCGAACAAACTGCAACTGCCACAGGGAGGGAGGAGGACTCTGGCGGAGAGTCCCCTGCACCGCAGCAGCCTGCACTTGAGGGCCCCCCCAAGAAGAGGGGTCGTCCGAGGAGGGGAAAGTGAGAGGCTGATGGCCAAGCGCAACTCCCAGGAAGCCTGAACCTGTTCTGGATTTTCGCCTTTGTGCACAGACTGTTCACCCTGTTGATGGCAACACTACTCCCACACATTGCATGGGGAGTACAAGTTGGAACAATGTGTCAGACAACTGTGGCCCCGATACTGGGGATCCTGTCTACCTGGACTTTCTATTCATCTAGGAACTTGGGATTGCAAGATTCATGTACAGCACAATCCATCCTATGCACTATTATCACAGATGTATCACAATAAACACACTAATACACCATACTTGCCTCTGTCGTGATTCCAACGTGGGTGCTGTTATGGGGATGATGAACTGCAAAATTACACTGTGTATGCGAACTGCAACAGCAAGGACAACACAGGCATGTGAGTACAGGCAACGTGACACATATGAGGGAGACACACCACCAGGGCTACACAACACATACACACCTAGGCCATCTGACTCATTGCCTACACTAATGTTGCCAGGGAAGACGGTGCAATGCACAGACACCACACCCATTCCCAGTTGTAGTCAAGTAGCCCACAGGTGCAGTAAGCAAATGGCAGTCAAATGTGTGACCACAGACAACGCACATCACTAAGTGAAGCACAGGTTTATTACACAGTAGCAACATGCCGTAACCACTACAGATGCAAGGTAACCCCACCTGGTAGCGGGCACACAGTCAACAACTGTAGACAGAAGGAAGTCCATGGGTGTGGCGCACATCGCCTGTAGGGACACAACAGCTACCAGCCTGGATGTGCAATCACGTCGTCGGTGGACACAGTTGACCAAACGAATCTGAAAGTACCCTGTGAAGGACAGAAATGACACACAGTCAAAAGCAATGCAGTACAGGACAGAACAGCAAAACTCATGCACAATACATGTTACAAGATACCCACCCAGAACCAAGTTAGCATGTCAACACTGTTGGGGAGTACAGCCCACCTGTCACCACACATCGCAACACACATCCTGTCAAGTAGCCCATGGACACACTCCAACAGCACCAGAGCACCACCCACACATCATGCCAACTCACATCATTCACATGACACCTCAGGATACTCACATTCAGCTAAAGAAGTTGGTGATGAGCTGTGTGCGGACATCACCATCACCATCATCATCATCATCGTCACTGGCATCGTGGTCCAGGCCAGGATCCTCCACAGGTGGCGGATGTTGGTCATCGTCATCCTGGATGAGAGGCAACTCCTTCCGCACTGCCAGGTTGTGGAGCATGCAGCAGACGATGATAATCTTGCACACTTTCGCAGGGGCATATGGGAGGGACCCTCCGGTCTTGTCCAGGCAGCGGAAGCGGCTCTTCAGGAGACCAAAGGTCCGCTCAATCACTCTCCTGGTCCGACCATGTGCCTCATTGTAGCGCATCTGGGCAGGTGTCACAGGGTTCCTGAGGGGTGTCAGCAACCACGGCATGTTGGGGTATCCCGAGTCACCTACGGACAGACAAGTGCACATCAGCTGACTTGGAAAAGTGGGCGGAATACTACAGATCAGATCACACACAATGGCACAAAGTCAGTACACACCGACAAGCCAGGCACGCTGGTTCTGCATCTGTGCCATCAACCTGGGGATGCGACTACTCCTCATCACAAAGGCATCGTGTGCTGAACCAGGGAAACGGGCACACACGTGTGTGATGGTCATGTCTGCAAGACACACCACCAGTGCATTGACCGAGTGGTAGTGCTTGCGGTTCCTGTAGGCCTGCTCCTGGGCCTGTGGTGGTACCAAAGCCACATGTGTCCCATCAATGGAGCCAATGACATGCGGCATCCTCCCCAGGGCATAAAAGTCACTCTTCACGTCAGTGAGTCGTCGCAGTCTAGGGAAATAGATGTACCGGTTCAGGAAGAGCAACATTGCCGCCAAGAAATCGCGGAGCACACGGCTGAACATGGTCTGTGACATCCCACCAGCAGACGCCACAGTATGTTGGAAGGTACCGGTGGCAAAGAAGTGTAGGGCTGCCATCACCTTCACCTTGGGGGTCAGCGCTGTAGGATACGGCCGGCCAGGCTGCAAATGTGGGGACAACTGCACTGCAAAATCCTCAATCAGCTGCCTGGTGAAGCGGTACCGTCGGATGCTGTCCCGTTCCACCATCGTTGCCAGGTCTGGGAATGGCCGATGGACAGCAGGAGCCCTGCAGTGCAGAGGAGAAGTAAGCAAGATCGTCAGTCACCCCACATATGCGGCATTGAACACACTCAAGATCCCAACATACATCATCATGAGGCACAACTACATGAAGTGTGCAGTACCGGAACGACATGTATGGTACATACATGGCCAACATCTGTCAACACGGTCCTACAGGTGGCATCAATTTGTCCCCGGTTGGCCCATTGGATATCATGATGCTGTGTCACAGTCACCCCCCAGTGACATGTGAGGACAGATGTGCCCCAGGCACCACAGCTCAACGACAGGCACATTCCCAGGGACCCTGTAATGCCACATGGACACTGGCATCACCTGGAGTATCATGTGTACACCACAACAAAACAAACATGACCCCCACAGGTAATGGCCACACTTGCCATGGCAGGAGAGCCATGGACGTCTGTGACACACACGCACAACATCAGAGTCCATGCACACACAACGTGGATGTGGAGACTGTCTCCCATTGTGCACATGAAATCAGAGACATTGTAAACACTACATGCACAAAGACTGTGGAGGGCCATCACTATTGTGCCACTGGGACACCCTGGCTCAAACATACCGTCCCACATGGGACTCACGGGGTATGTGACATGACATACACAAACACCACTGTGAAATGTGACCATGACACATGCACAGATATGAACAGTTGCACATCACAGTGGTCACGTACACGTAACACCCAGGATCCTGTCCCCATTAACACGTGCACAGCCTGGGGGTGGCTGCCCACAGGTGACACCCACAGGACAACATGTACACCAACATACACACAATAGGAAATGCAGCCTTACATGCCTTATGATAAGGTTTGGACAGGCTGTCGTGATGTAGGTGTGCCCCTCACTCCCTGGGAGCTATCTGTGGCTGGCACATGTCCATCTGAGACAGGCATGCTGACCTATGCCAGTCACATATACAGTGATGCGTTGAACAGCAATGGACCGATCGGTGCCTCCGGCCGGCCCATTGCTTTCAATGTGTGCGGGTACGCGTTGTACCCCTGTGCGCGTTGAACAGCAATGGACTGATCGGTGCCTCCGGCCGGCCCATTGCATTCAATGTGTGCGGGTACGCGTTGTACCCCTGTGCGCGCTGAACAGCAATGGACCGATCGGTGCCTCCGGCCGGCCCATTGCATTCAATGTGTGCGGGTACGCGTTGTACCCCTGTGCGCGTTGAACAGCAATGGACCGATCGGTGCCTCCGGCCGGCCCATTGCATTCAATGTGTGCGGGTACGCGTTGTACCCCTGTGCGCGTTGAACAGCAATGGACCGATCGGTACCTCCGGCCGGCCCATTGCATTCAATGTGTGCGGGTACGCGTTGTACCCCTGTGCGCGTTGAACAGCAATGGACCGATCCATTGCATTCAATGTGTGCGGGTACGCGTTGTACCCCTGTGCGCGTTGAACAGCAATGGACCGATCGGTGCCTCCGGCCGGCCCATTGCATTCAATGTGTGCGGGTACGCGTTGTACCCCTGTGCGCGTTGAACAGCAATGGACCGATCGGTGCCTCCGGCCGGCCCATTGCTTTCAATGTGTGCGGGTACGCGTTGTACCCCTGTGCGCGTTGAACAGCAATGGACCGATCGGTGCCTCCGGCCGGCCCATTGCATTCAATGTGTGCGGGTACGCGTTGTACCCCTGTGCGCGTTGAACAGCAATGGACCGATCGGTGCCTCCGGCCGGCCCATTGCATTCAATGTGTGCGGGTACGCGTTGTACCCCTGTGCGCGTTGAACAGCAATGGACCGATCGGTGCCTCCGGCCGGCCCATTGCTTTCAATGTGTGCGGGTACGCGTTGTACCCCTGTGCGCGTTGAACAGCAATGGACCGATCGGTGCCTCCGGCCGGCCCATTGCTTTCAATGTGTGCGGGTACGCGTTGTACCCCTGTGCGCGTTGAACAGCAATGGACCGATCGGTGCCTCCGGCCGGCCCATTGCATTCAATGTGTGCGGGTACGCGTTGTACCCCTGTGCGCGTTGAACAGCAATGGACCGATCGGTGCCTCCGGCCGGCCCATTGCTTTCAATGTGTGCGGGTACGCGTTGTACCCCTGTGCGCGTTGTACCTCAATGGACCGATCGGTGCGCACCCATTGACAATGGGCTTGCCTGGCAACGGACGCGTTTTCGAATTTCGAACGAGTCGGTTGCTGGAAAATTAGTTGGTCACCCACAACAATGTTGCAAAATCATGTATGTCATGAAGTTGAAGTTTTGAAGGATGCTGTGGGCGTGTTTTGGTGCTGCTATTCCATGGATTGGCCAGATTCAGAAGATGCAAACGACTTGGACCTATCACTTTGGACACAAGGGACAGTATCTGCCTCTCCAGCACATATATATTGCTGCCTGTTCCCCTGAGAGCCCACTTGCCTGCACTACATGCTCCAGGACGACATCTGCCACTGCACTGCTGCTGTCTCTGCCCCTCTGGACCCTGCAATGGCACGTACTGTGGAGAGAGCCCCAGCCTTCAGCCTTGAGGAGAACCAGGCCCTGCTGGACAGCCTACTTCCACAGTACAGCAAGCTGTATGGGACACCAGGGGAGCAGGTGAGTGTTCTGTGCACTGCCTTTCTGAATGTGCATTTTGTCTGACTAGCAAGGCTGAGAGTCAGCACACCACTGGCTAGCAGGCTCACTGAGTAGTTGTCACCCCCCATAGTGTGTAGTGACTTGCACTGGACAGGTATGGTGCAGTGACAGTGCTTCTGAACAGGGTTTTACTCCCCATGCAATGATACCATGTAGTGACTTCTGGAAAACTGTCCATGGGCAGCCGTGCACTGCCTGGGTACACCATGTGCCCCTGTGATTGCGACATGTATATGCAACTGTGTCATGCACGGATATGTTGCATGTGTAGTAATGACCTTATCACTTTGTCATCCTGACAGGCTTCTGCCCATCGGAAGCATGAGATATGGAAGGACATCGTCCGGGCTGTCCGGTCCGTGGGGGTCTACAAGCGCCGGATCCGCAACTGCCAAAAGAGGTGGCAGGACCTTCGGGGCTGGACCCGGAGGATTGCACGGGTCCAGCTGAAGCTGTCGCCTCCTCGCAGGAGGGGCGGAACACGGACCCTGACCCCCACATGCTCAGGATCCTGGCGGTGGTCTTTCCAGACCTGGATGGGCAGCTGAAGGCCAGAGAGCAGCAAGGAGGGGGTGAGTCAAAGACTGCACTGTGTACTCTGTCTAACATGCTATGTGCCCTCCTCGGGCCAGGTTGAACTGCCACAGTACAGCAGTCATGTTGTCCAGGAGCCATGTCCCTCTATTGTGCACTGCCCACTCCTCATCTGATACCCAGGTGTGGCCCTTACATGCAGGGAATTCTGTCACTTAGGACTGTGTCCTTGCAGTTTGCTTGACTCAAGGTGGGAGACAGCATCTGTTTCCCTGACTCTGTGGTGGGCATCATGGGTGGGTCCATTGCTTACACAATGCCTGTATTCTGACATGTATTCAGCGTGTTACTTTGATCTGTGGTCCAATTGCTGAGCTGATCCACCACATGTGGCTGGGGTACCTGGCACACACCCATGCTGCGGGTGGGAACAATGTTTGGGCCCCAGGAGTATGTATATGACGTGTGTCACACATACTTAGCCAGCTGCCTACAGTCCAGGGCTCATCCCTCATTCATGTGGGGCTGGACAGTCATGCCTACTCCAGGCCATACAATACACTCTGTACTCCCACTCCCGTGTATCAGCGGACACATTGTGCACAGTGATTTGACCCCTCAGGTGTCTGCCTCTGTGTCAGTGTGCTGTGGATTAGTCGCCAGGACTGCTGTGGAGTTTCTTGGTAGGGGCTCAGCATGCCACTGGAGATGTGACCATAGGAGACGATACTTGTGTGACACATAGGTGTCTGATCAGCTGCCCATGCAGAATGGGGCATGTAAATGTGAAGTTCAGGCAGCTGTTCCCCATGCACAGCAGAGTGTGAGGGGCTCAGGTTCAGAGGGTAGTGTCACAGGTCTCCCATATGTCCAATAGGTATGACCTGGACAGATGAGGGTTAAGAGGATGTGTTGTGGGGGGATGTACATGTGCACTTGTGCAGCTCCAGGACTTGCATTCCCCATGACCTACTATTGTGACACAGTGCAGAGTGTTGTTGTCTGGCTGCAAAGTCATACATCACTGAGACAGTGATGTATGACTTTGCAGTCATGCCTCCGCCATGGCATGTGTCTACTGATTGGTGATCCTGCAGGGGAGTGACATGTGCTACATGCACACCATAGTGGCGCTGGCTATCAGGACATGGGTGCATCATGGTGTCTGTCGCTGGTATGCATCACATGCATTTCCTATTTGACTCTGGGCATCCCTTACATCCGTAAACCTGTACTGACTCAGTGGCAAGAGCTGTGATGTGTCCACACCGTGTCCTCTGCACTGTCCAACTACTGTGTACTTGGTGCATGTGTCAACACTGGGGTGTTGCAATCCAACAGACACCAGACAGATGGGTGCAAGGCCATGTGGGATGTGAGTGCCATGCTTGGCATCAGACTGACAATTGACTTCTCCTGTTCAATTAGTGCACTTTTAGCAATGTACAACTAATGATGCCAGGGCTTGCTCTGTGATGTGCTGTGCTCACAGTGGTGTGTGCGTTATGTGCAGGTGACTGATGTCTGTCTGTTTCCCCATTGTTTGCAGATACATCCACGGCCACGGAAGGGGACAGCTCCACGGACCAGGAGGAGCCGGAGAGCCAGACTGGGTCAGCAGCCGAGGAGTGGTCGGAGGGACCCAGTGGCACGGAGGGTGAGGGGAGCCACACCGAGGAGTCCTCAGCAGCATCCACCTCAGCTGAGGACCAGAGCAACTCGGAGGATGACTCCCTTGTGGAGGCGGGTGTCAGCAGCCACCACACCCCAGCTAGTGTTGCTGTCCCCGCCACCACCAGCACCACCACCGCCCTCCCATCGGCTCCCATTCCCCAGGTCCGTGGAGGCTCCCATGTCCGGGAGCGTGTCTCCTTTGGGCCAGGCACCGCACCCCCTGCCCCTGTGTCCCCTGCTGCCCTGAGTGAGGAGTCTGTGTACCTCCTTCGCCAGCTCCATGTAGGGCAGACAGCCATGCTGAGTGTCCTCCATGCGCACACCGCGCTGTTGACTCAGCTGGTGTCGTTCATGGAGGGCATCTCATCGGGCATGTCTGACCTACAGAGGGGCAATAGGTCCATGGACTCCTCCCTGATGGCAGCAGTGTCCCTCCTCAAACGGTCCCTCACCCCTCCTGCCTCTGCTCCATCCACACTCCCCAGCACCTTACCCATCCCAGGCACACACACACCAGCACAGGCACACACCAGCACACACACATCCAGCACACTGACACACACGCCAATGACAAAACGCACACGCACGCACATTCAGGGGACTGAAGCCAGACTCACAGGGGATGGGGCCCTGGAACACACACACGCATCCACATGCACTGCGCAGTCCTCAGTTCCCTCTCCCTCCAAAGCACCCTCCCTTGCCTCACCTGCAACCCCAAAGTCACAGCAGCTCTTCCTCTGTGACCTCGGCCTCTTCCCCACCGATGAAGCTGCCCCAGCATC
>CAWUFW010025378.1:0-45877 GCA_963921515.1 Calotriton arnoldi
TAAATACATATAAGGTCCCAAAGGCGAGACCGATGCATTGCAAATGCTTGTTGTCTTTCTTTCCCCCCACAGAGTAGGGACTAAGTTCTGTATCCTTACACAGTGTCTGTTTATCTGGTATTTTGAGGGACTATTTTCTTCTTGGATTCCTGCCTGTGTTCCTGGTTGCAGTCATCTTCTGTGCTTACTCGGGCAGCGTTACTTAAAGAAGGCGAGGTAAGGCATATAGCGTCCATTGACTTGCTATCACTATTTATTTGACTCATTTTGGGGCGCGTGTGAGTATCTTCAGACGCGTGCCCGGTTCACAAGCGGTGGAACCAAAACCAGCCGCTCCCACGACGATCGCCGTGATATGCATGCCGGCTGCAGGCGCGGACCAAATCTGACAAAACGAAAGAAAACAAATGTCATCCACTCCCCAAATCTACTGCCTGGAGTAACGTGCGTCATGTTACTTAAAGTGGGAAAGGTAAAGCATATAAATTCCATTGTGTTTATATCGCTACTCATTTTAGGACGCGTGCACGCGCACTGTTCACAAGCAGCTGTGGAACCTAAATCAGCCGCTCCCGCAATGCACGTGTTGACCTAATCTGAAAACGAAAGCAAACAAATGATATTTACTCCCCAAACGTACTTCCTGGAGTGACGTAAGTGCGTGACGGACCTGTTTATTCAGGAGTAAGCATTGTCACCCGTAAATGGTCGTTGTATTATCTGTGATCCTCTGCTTACAGAGCCCTTAGTGATTCCTTTCCAAACACTGTCTCTACGAGGACTGATTACAAGGCTTCATTTAGACATAAATGAAAGAACGGCATTTCAATGAACTATGTTTTAACTTGACAGCGTATTACAATTACAGCTCTGGAAGGAGAAACGCGTAAGCTTATAGGTATTATGCATATTGTGTTGTGACATTGTGCTCATGCTCCGTTACTGAGCTTTGTGTGATATTTTGGGGTCTATGCTTGACGGTCGTATGCTGTGTGTACCACACTGTTACAATTCGGATCAGCCCTGCCAGTTTTGGAAGAAACAAATCACTGCTGTATCATTGAGGAGACGGGCCCTCGGAAGTGAAGATCATCTGCGCCGTGGCAGCCAGGGCTCTGCTACCATATTTCGAAATTCTCCCCTAGCAGAAAACAGTCTCAAGCTCAAAGTAAGCCAAAGCGAAATCTTAGCAGCCTAAAACCAGCCCAAAGTTGTAAATTTTAATAATACAATGGTAGTCTTTGGGAAAATATTTTTGTGCTTAAATCTAATTGCTCTTCAAGACAAATATATCACAGACTGTCACTGAAAGGCACTGGTCACTGCAGGCTGAGTGGCATCAGGATGTTTTCATTTTAAATTCCTGCCGCAGCTAGGCCGCTCCCCAGAAATTGCTACTGCTGTGGCACAGTTACTAGGAGCATTGTCTTAACAGCTGCAAAATACATGCAATTAGAAAGAAAAATGCCTCCAGCTGAAACACTAAATGCGCATTTCACCTCATAGAATAGAACTTCTCTAACTGCCACGCTCTCACTTCCCTGTTTCAATATTGTATGTTAGGAAGTAAGTTATAAAGCGCTTCGACGCCTCGTCAGGGGTAGTAAGCGCTATATAAATACAATTACAATACAATAAATGTTAAGTGCCTTAAAAGGCTAGTTAAATATGTGAAATAAGTGTCTTGCTACATACAGTCTGAGGTACTCTTTGATCTGATGCGGTTTTCTGAAGTCACTGCTACTAGTAGGGATGCTAAAGGTGACCCATGTCTGATGCTGTGCTGCTTCTCCTGAGCACATTCATCACAGCACCCATCGCCTGTTTACTGTCTCTGCATTCTTGGCTTCTAATGGTGGATTTATGGGGCCCGGGTCAAGCCATGTAATCTTTATGGCTGTTCCCAAGGGAAATCTAAATACTGGTGGTATGTGTTTGCTCCCTGTGTGCCTCCCCACTGTTGCATTAAGGAGTTTGTGTGCATGAGACAGATTATTCTTGTTTTTAAACAGTTTTTACTTAAACTGTTTGCATTTTAGGATAAAATTACACTTCATAAAGTTAACAGGGGAGCTGGTTTAATTTATGTTTTACTCCACTCGCCTAGGTGTCATATGGCATACCTGGACATTTAGTTTAACACACAATACCACGCAATACAATACCACACAATTTAACACCACCCAGCATATTTACACTCCACATAACACCACTCAGCACTACATAATTCAACTCCACATAATAACACTCAACTCACTACCACTTAATTACACACCACATAAAAACAAAACTATACCACATAGCACTAACCCACATAAAAAACACTCCGCACCATGCCACATAATTTCATCAACATATTTTCACTCCACCCCACACTGTTCCATGGCACACAATTCAACTTAACACATTTCCATTCCACACCACATAATTTGCCAACAAACCCCATAATTCTAATCAACACAATTACATAACACACCACATACATCCAATACACACCACATAATCACACATCATACCACAAAATTCTACAAAATATCACATACCCACATACTTAAACTTCCCTACTTAACACTCCACAACACAAAATAACATTCCACATAATTTCACCCTGTAACACACAATCCCAATAAGCATAACTGCATTACACTCAAATACACCAACATTATTATCCACATAATTCAACTTAACCAAGTCACATAATACAGTTACACAAATCCACTCCACACAATTCCACAACTAACAATTCCAAAACAAACAACATAATTCCACTACACGCCACATACATCCACTACACTCCATCACACATAGGTAAAACACATTTGCACTTACAACGCCAATAGCTTTAACTCTTGTTTCTCTCCTTGTTCTTACTTTAAAACCTACCCACACACCTCACACCGTAATATCATTCCTGGCAGCAGCTGTTGTAAACTAAGCCATATTATAACATTAATTCCAAAAACTTTTTTTCTTACTTTGATGCCTAACACATATGCTGTGTTAACTATATTTGTGGCAACTACATGCATGGCATAGTTCCGTGACTTTTGCATAAACTGCTGTAGGATTTGAATGTTTTTTACACCATAAATGTGCCAGATAAATAAACCAATCTATCCTACGTACACTAATGTTGCGGTACTAAATTTGTATGTTTTATCTGGTTTTTCACATTAATACCACATAAATCCACCCCATATCAATCCACTCAAGGCCACATAACAACAATCCACATAGATACACTCCACACCATGCCACATAATTCCGCTCAGCACCACACTGTTCCATGCCAAACTATTCAACTTCACACAAATCCATTCCATGCCACATAATTCAGCACCAAACCACATTATTGCACTCCACAACACAATTCCACTACACACCACAAATATCCAACAGGAAGGGGTGGGAGCACACTGCTTCACCTCCCAGCACAGTTTGCCCCTTAGCATTATGGTAAATGCAGTTCGTAATACATGCTTACTTGAGGTTTTACTGGAGTGTTCCACCAAAATTGGTGCAGGTTAGTGCTGTACATCTTTAGACACGTGTTTCTGGATTTCATCCGTCATCAGTAGAGATAAAAACGAATTTTATATGGGGTTGCTGAGCAGGCTGCCACAATCCTTACAGGTCTCAGTACCTCGCACAGGTGCATCTCCACAAGCTCGTCAGCTCAATGGCTCAAGGGAGCCTTTACAAAACAGGAAGGGGTGGGAGCACACTGCTTCACCTCCCAGCACAGTTTGCCCCTTAGCATTATGGTAAATGCAGTTCGTAATACATGCTTACTTGAGGTTTTACTGGAGTGTTCCACCAAAGTTGGTGCAGGTTAGTGCTGTACATCTCTAGACACGTGTTTCTGGATTTCATCCGTCATCAGTAGAGATAAAAACGAATTTTATATGGGGTTGCTGAGCAGGCTGCCACAATCCTTACAGGTCTCAGTACCTCTCACAGGCGCACAGGTGCATCTCCACAAGCTCGTGAGCTCAATGGCTCAAGGGAACCTTTACAAAACAGGAAGGGTTGGGAGCACACTGCTTCACCTCCCAGCACAGTTTGCCCCTTAGCATTATGGTAAATGCAGTTCGTAATACATGCTTACTTGAGGTTTTACTGGAGTGTTCCACCAAAGTTGGTGCAGGTTAGTGCTGTACATCTCTAGACACGTGTTTCTGGATTTCATCCGTCATCAGTAGAGATAAAAACGAATTTTATATGGGGTTGCTGAGCAGGCTGCCACAATCCTTACAGGTCTCAGTACCTCTCACAGGCGCACAGGTGCATCTCCACAAGCTCGTGAGCTCAATGGCTCAAGGGAACCTTTACAAAACAGGAAGGGTTGGGAGCACACTGCTTCACCTCCCAGCACAGTTTGCCCCTTAGCATTATGGTAAATGCAGTTCGTAATACATGCTTACTTGAGGTTTTACTTGGAGTGTTCCACCAAAGTTGGTGCAGGTTAGTGCTGTACATCTCTAGACACGTGTTTCTGGATTTCATCCGTCATCAGTAGAGATAAAAACAAATTTTATATGGGGTTGCTGAGCAGGCTGCCACAATCCTTACAGGTCTCAGTACCTCTCACAGGCGCACAGGTGCATCTCCACAAGCTCGTGAGCTCAATGGCTCAAGGGAACCTTTACAAAACAGGAAGGGTTGGGAGCACACTGCTTCACCTCCCAGCACAGTTTGCCCCTTAGCATTATGGTAAATGCAGTTCGTAATACATGCTTACTTGAGGTTTTACTGGAGTGTTCCACCAAAGTTGGTGCAGGTTAGTGCTGTACATCTCTAGACACGTGTTTCTGGATTTCATCCGTCATCAGTAGAGATAAAAACGAATTTTATATGGGGTTGCTGAGCAGGCTGCCACAATCCTTACAGGTCTCAGTACCTCTCACAGGTGCACAGGTGCATCTCCACAAGCTCATCAGCTCAATGGCTCAAGGGAGCCTTTACAAAACAGGAAGGGGTGGGAGCACACTGCTTCACCTCCCAGCCTGTGAGAGGTTCTGAGACCTGTAAGGATTGTGGCAGCCTGCTCAGCAACCCCATATAAAATTCGTTTTTATCTCTACTGATGACGGATGAAATCCAGAAACACGTGTCTAGAGATGTACAGCACTAACCTGCACCAACTTTGGTGGAACACTCCAGTAAAACCTCAAGTAAGCATGTATTACGAACTGCATTTACCATAATGCTAAGGGGCAAACTGTGCTGGGAGGTGAAGCAGTGTGCTCCCACCCCTTCCTGTTTTGTAAAGACTCCCTTGAGCCATTGAGCTGACGAGCTTGTGGAGATGCACCTGTGCGCCTGTGAGAGGTACTGAGACCTGTAAGGATTGTGGCAGCCTGCTCAGCAACCCCATATAAAATTCGTTTTTATCTCTACTGATGACGGATGAAATCCAGAAACACGTGTCTAGAGATGTACAGCACTAACCTGCACCAACTTTGGTGTAACACTCCAGTAAAACCTCAAGTAAGCATGTATTACGAACTGCATTTACCATAATGCTAAGGGGCAAACTGTGCTGGGAGGTGAAGCAGTGTGCTCCCACCCCTTCCTGCACCACAAATATCCAGTTTACAACACATAATTCAACATCATACCACAAAATTTAACAGCACACCACACAATTTAACTCCACTACATAGCACTCCACAACACAAAATACCATTCTACATAATTACTCTCCATTACACACAGTCCCACTCCACTTCATTCCAATACACTCAAAAACACATAATTACTATCCACATAATACAACTGCACACCATACCACATAATTCCATTACACAAATCCACTCCAAACCACACAGTTTCACACCACACAATGCCACAACTAACCATTCCAATCCAACCCACATAATTGCACTACACTCCACATACTTACACTCCATAACACATAGGAAAAAGATATTGCCATTTACAATGCCAATAGCGCTAACACAAACATATGCGAGACTGATTGCATTTCCAATGCTTGTTTTCTTTTGCCTTTAGCACTGCAGGAGAGTACATGGGTTTTCTGGCTCTTCTCCCCTCCACCCTATGTACTACATCCTCCCTGCACGCTCCCTGTGTTGCTCCCAACCCCTGCTAGCTCATCTGTAAAAGCACTGCAACTGGTATGTTTTTGCCAGGTTTGAATAAAAAGCAACCGTTATTGGGTTGGTTTTCTTTTATCTCCTGCTCTCCATGTGTTGCAGGAAAGCACAGTCTTTGCCACTCAAAGGCAGCATTTATGGTTCTGTCAGGTTGCTGCACTCACTCATCTTTCTGAGGCAGAATGTTTACTTAGAGTGACTGTCTAGGAGAAGTCTCTTCTCCTGGACACCCATAAATCTCGTACCGGGTTGCTGGAGAGACCAAATGACCAGAGCATTTGTTCAAGTTTTAAGTTGTGTGGAAAGTCATGGCATGCATTTTCCTTTTAAATTGTGACAGTTGCTCAGACAGTTATTTTATACTTTTAAGTACTTGCAAAAATATGTTTTCTAAATTCTGTACAAAGTTTCCTGAATGAACTTTGAAAAATAAACGTTGGCGTTTTTTTAGCTAGAAAGAATTGAATTTAGTGTCTAGTTTCGAGATATTTTAAGAAATGTATGTGCTTTTCCTCCAATATTTTCCTTTTTTTTTCTTTTGCCTTTAACTATTGTTTCCAATAAACATTGGTAAAGTCCGTGACTTGCATTGTAAAAGCGAGGGTGATACTAAATGGCTTTGCCAACGCTTTTTTCTCATTTGGTGCAAAACATTTTTTTTATTGAAGCACACCATCCAGCTTAAAGCAGTAACGTCACAAAAATGCATTCTACACCCCTTGCACTAATTTTAACTAGATTTTCTGGAAAATAATGGAGCAGCCCTATTGTTTCCTTTTTCTGATGGAACCAATATGGCTATATTGTATAATTCCAAATGTTAATCATCAGTGCCACCATCCTGTACTGCTGGGACCACAGTAACTGATGTACATTCGACTTCCATCAGAATGTATAAAACAGTTTGTCACACTTTCAAAGTATGAGCAGCTGGAAAATCTTCAGTCTTAAAACTCGGAACAACATTCAGCGCCCATGAAATGTACCTTACGGTTCCCAGCGTCAGTATGGATATACTTTAAGACAGTCTATACCAGTTACAAGGAAATGTGGAAAAGGATTCCAGCTATCTCAGCTCACACGTTCAATGGTACCACCCCAGCGGGATGCCGATCAACTCCAGTCAGGTAGACAGACTTCTTTGTCCGTTTCCCCCAGCCACAACTGCCAAGGAATTGTAGTGGCTTAAATAATCACAGTGTTCTGCTCAAAGAACTGAAACAGCCTAACTGCCTGCATCACATTTTTTTGAAGACTATCATACCTCCAGGAGCAGTTTGTGAGAAAAGAAATTCTGCATTTTGAGCCCTCTCCATCTTTTTCTGTCATGCCTCCTCTTTTTCTGTCACCTGCCCACCATGTTGGAAACACCATGCTCTTAAGCGCTCATTTACGGCTTGCGTGCAGCGCACTATACAAAAAAATATAACTACACATCCTTGCCTAATGATTTCAGAGATTAAGCCTTTCCTGTCATTTCCCTAATCTTCTGTCCTCGTGTTCTGCCACCTGCTCATTATCTTGCATGCACTATGATCTGCAGGAGCCATCTACCTGCTGCATGCAGTGTGCTAAACAAAAGTCAGCCAAATATAGTTATCTTTAGGAACTCATTGCAAAGGATGTACTGGCTTCTTTTTAGAGATGTGTATTGGTTTGAGCCAGGGCAAATGTTGATGAGTGGAGCAGCTATATTTTCTTGCACAAGATCATTTAGATTAGAGACCACCTACCAAATGCATTTGTAACTGCACAGGGGACTGACTGTAGTTTGGGATGGGGATGGCACTGCATCATTGGTTGAGCATTATTAAAATGATGAACAACGTACCAAAGGGGTAAGTGTCGATGAAACCGTACTAAGGAGTAGTGCAGGCATCCTTACCAGTGATAAGGAGGCAAAGCTACAGGGATTTTACAAGCATTTATAAATGCAGTAGGTTTCGCCTTGCACAACCATCTCTCCAAAACTGAGGTTTTGTAGAGAGGGTTGGCTAAGCTTCTACACTAGTGAACATATTACATATGTTAATTAGCACTGGTTCCTCTCTTCTTTGAGTCTGGAACGTTAATGCATTCAACATGCATTATCGCCTTCTTTCTTTGGCTGCCCATAATATGCCTGGAATTACCTGCATAAAATCAGTGGCAGCAATAAATCTGTGTGGGTACTATTGTGCCACTGATGCAGAGAGTCACCATATACCAGCAGTGATCGTTATGGCAGGTGTGTGTGCCATGGATGCCCACATAAAATCAAAACTGAAATATACAAAAAGTTGGTGAATGGAATTATTGAATTAATCTCAGCCACTGCTAATTACTATGGGCCATAACCCCAGTCCATTGTTATTCTGCACACCATGCCACCTTAGTTTGAACCCAACCATATGCAAGTCAGTCTTGCCCCTGCTCCAGTAGGAACAGTCCAGCCCGAACTGTGAGGCCAAGTCCTCCCTGAACCAGAACACAAGCAACCCAAGATTGTTTTGCACTTACAAGGGCTCATCAGTCGGGTATAGCTTGGTTTCAGTGGCACAGTGTGTACGGGAGCCATGTCTGGGCATAACTGTCCCATTTAGGGCATCGCACTGAAGTAGACAAAAAGATGATAAATAGAAAGCTTGAATTATTCTCAGCCACCGGTAATAACTCGGGCAGCATCCCAGTCCATCATTATTTCGCACAACATGCCACCACAGTATTGAACGAGCCACGTGAAAACCACTCTTGACCCAGCTTCATTACAAACAGTCTAGCCCGATCTTCCAGGCCAGGTCCTCCGAGAACCGAAACACAAACAACCCAACAATGTTTTTACCCTTATTAGGGTTCATTAGTTTGGTATAGCTTGCTTCCTGTGGTACAATGTGCACAGACCCACATCACGGCTTACTCGTCCCACTTAGAGCATCCCACTGAAGTGCACAAAAAAAAAGGTAATGGATTGAATGTATGAATGAAGCTCAGCCACTAGAAATTATTCGGATCGCATCCCAGGCCATCATTATTTTGCACACCATGCCACCTCAGTTTGGACCCCGTCTTATGGAAATCATTCTTGACCCTCCTTCAGTAGGAACAATCCAGCCCTAACTGCCAGGCCTGGTCTTCTGTGAACCAGAACACAAGCAACCCAAGGCCAATTTCACCATTATTAGAGCTCATGAGTCGGATTTGCATATGGCTGGGGCCAAACTGAGGTGGCATGGTGTGCAAAATACCAATGGATTGGGATCCTGCAACAAAACATTACCAATGGCTGAGATTAATTCAAGCATTCAATCCATCACTTTTTTGTATACTTCAGTGCTGCAGATAATGTCAAAAAGCACCAGCTGTGTGCAGTGGATATTGACCGTATGGCCAAAATTTCCACCATACGGCCTAAATCATCACTGTCATTGAATACCACAATATGCCAGGACTTACCACCATTGAGCCAGGGAGAACAATATTCTATGGTTGGTCACCGTTGTGTATTGCAGGCCTGCAGTAAACCGAGACTTAATTAACCTCATTCTGCTATGACTGTCCTTATGCCATGTATGTGCATCACTATGCAATAGAATCACCCTATATGCCAGGAATCACCAACATTCTGTCTGAACCAGTATAATGCCAGAGACGGGCACCATCATTCCATGGATGCTACCATTGTGCCAGGAGTTACAACTATTATTCCAGAGGCAGCATTTTTCACAGCGAGCAACATGACAGGAAGGCACAACTTGCTAAGAGTTACCAACATTGTGATAGGGCCAACATTTTTTTGTGGGTGGGCAAATTGCATCATCTCACAGATGCCCTCACATTGGCTGAAATTGCCACCATTGTGTAAGTAAGGCCAAGTATTTCACCACAGGGGGCCAGTGCACACAACACTCATATATATATATATATATATATATATATATATACATACATACATACATGCACTCACATTCACACAGAGACACTCGCAGATAAGTATATGTGAAGAGGTGTGGCGCAGCCGCCAGGGCAACTGACTCCGGAGCGCAGGGCTCACGGTTCGATCCCCGATGGCAGCTCCGCTTAGCTCAGCATCATGTGACTCTGGGCAATAGCTCACTTAATCTCCCCGACGGCCCCTAGCGCCTTGAGACCCTTAGGGGTGAGTAGTTCGCGCTTTACAAATACCGGATTCATATCTGCAAAAACACACACTGTCACAGATATGCATGCATTCATACATTCACAGGCCCACACAAACACACAGCATCAACATTTCTTTTAAAACTTACTTTCCCTTGCCAGGCTGCTGTTTCGATTCCTGCTGATTCTCTGAGCTGTCCTTCCTCTCCCTCACTTACCTAGCTGCAGCTTCTGAAAGGTGTTTCCAAGATGAGGGGTGGGCAGATGGTAGTATCTCGGGGAGTTACAGAGAGAAGACAAGCAGGAGGGCCTAGGGACATACAGGAAGAGAGCCAGTGGGAGTGCCTCTGGGGAACTTAGCAGGAGTGCCTTGGGGGATGGTATAAGCCAAGAGGAAGCACCCGGGGAGGAGCAAAATAGGAGAATGGGGAGTTTGAGGGCATGTTTCAAGTGAGAGTGCAGTGGTGGAAGGTGCTAAAAGCTGACCCTTGGACAGAGGGGATTTGGCTGTGCTTGGCTGGTCCTGGGTAGAGGTACGGGACTACTTGGCAACCATGGTCGCTGTTTGGGAGGAGAAGGGAGTTTCCCGCCAATGAGAGAAACTACAGAGAGAATCTTTATTGTTCCCCCTGCTAGAAAGAGCAGGAGCCCAGGGGGACTATTTTGTTATGCAGGTGGTAGGTTCCTTCTGGGAAAAAACCCACAATAGATTTGCCTTAAGGTGCCGCTACGTGGTGCCATAGAGGAGATATCTAAAATGGGACTTCATAAGGAGTTTACCAGGGGCTTTGTCATTCCTCCTTTACTTCCTTCTGCAGTGCACCGAACCCGCTTGCACTAGACCCATTGAACCGGATTTGACATTACATTTTTGACTTCATCCAAAAG
Source organism: Calotriton arnoldi (assembly GCA_963921515.1). NCBI lineage: Eukaryota > Metazoa > Chordata > Amphibia > Caudata > Salamandridae > Calotriton > Calotriton arnoldi. The sequence continues at coordinate 11,124 of CAWUFW010025378.1, forward strand.
GCTAGGAATGAAATTTCATATGGAGACATTAATTTAACAAAGCTTTGGGTGACAGTAGTATTAGCTTGCTTAGGTAGTACATTTTCTTCGAACAGGATGGGAATGCTTTTTTGAAGTATTGTATTGTTTACTTCTACTTTTTGCTTTAAATCTAATTTTACCAGTTGCACAATCACCATTAATACATCGTTCAAAGGACACAATTGTGTGTAATACCAAGGACGCTAGTCTGAGAAAGCTTCAGTTCGCTTGTTTGTGTAATTCCTATTCAGACAACGACGGAGACATGCGAGAAGTTTGGAAGGTAATTGAGTTCAATGAGTAGGTAGCTGTGGCCACCTCTTTGCAGCCCAGCCATGATCCCAGTGTGTGGAGCACCCAGAAGTAACTGAGCTATGTTCGGTAGTATGATTGGCGCCAGCCAGTGCTAGGAATGTTACCTGACCTCCCTGTGTGGTACATGCCAAACTGCATGAGGCAATAACAACCACCTAAGTGCTAGAATGCCGTTTGGCATCTCTACCACAACCCCAGGAATACCTGCTCTGCTGCTGACCGATGTGTTGTAGACAAAGATGTCACCATCTAGAAGCCACAAGGGCTGAAGATGGATGATCGCTGGGAAGGACCTGCCATCCTCCTTGCTTCAGAACCAAGAACCGCGAGGCGGCTGCTGCAGCGACCCTGTGCCCTCTCACAGAAGCATCACTTGTGTGATTGCAAAGGGTGCACTGCAACAGCCTCAGCGCAGTCCCATTCTTGCAGATAGGATGCCATGTTGAAAGACTGATAGACTGGGTCTTTCTCTAGAAATTCACATTGAAGGGAGTAACAATTGCCCATTCAAACTCTTCTGCAAGATATGAACTGAACTGTCCTACGGATTCTCCTATTTAGAGATTACTTGCACAAGCTAGGTACTAAACTCGCACCTGTGCCAATTTTTGTCCATTTGTTTTCCTTCACTGCTAGATCGCTCTAGTAGTTTGGAAACTGCAGCCACTGTGCTTGAATGCTGTAGCGGGTGTGTGTGTACGTGTGTGTGTGTGTATATATATATATCGCTAGATAAATCCCCATTACTATGTGTACTATTTCGTTTTGTTGTGCTACTAAAGTACTTTTTAGGTCGAGCCTAGTGCAGCGCGCATGTGCTGCTCTAGGAGATGACCTTTAGAAATTGGTCAGCTCTTTTCAAGCACTCGTGCTTGTGCTGGCATCCACCTTGCGGGAGCGAGCAGCGGCCATCTGTTTGCAATTAGCGTGGCCGCGCGCGCGTCTGCACTTTTCAAGCACTCGCTCCCCTGCCTGTCTCACCCTCCTTGTTTATTATTTATTTCCTCTTACTTGGCTCCCAGCTTGTTCCACTGCGTGCTGCTGTTTTACTTTCACTTTTAGCCGATCTTAGGTCGGTGTTCTTTGAACTTGGCATTTTCATAGCTCGGTGGGCGTCTTTCCAATACATGCTGCCATACGAACACATTACTACCTGCCTGGCTGTTCGTTTGTCGATTTAACCCTTTCCGAAACGAGTGTTTTTTTCTGTTTGGTTGCTGTTGAGCACAGTTGTGCTTTGGTTGATTTAGCCGTGAACTCGCTCGGTTCGCTTTAAAGTGCAGTCTGCCAGCCGGCTCCATGAATTGATGGTCGCTTCGCTCTCTGAGCCTGCCTTTGTTTGCCTTTGTTCAGTGACTCCTATAAAAAGAATGTTCCCTCCTGAATGGCTTGAACATGTCGGCTGCAGGAAGCTGCGGCCTCCGTGACGTTTGGTTTTCATTGCTGACTCTGGGCTGTCATCACACCTTCGGAATCCGTCTTGTGAATCCCACATTCTGCCTTGTGACCCTGCGTGTTTGCTTCCCCGCAGCTCTGAATCTGGTGTGCTACTTTTTCCACAGAACATTTTGACTTTGTGAGTTTAAATTCTGCTTGATATGCGTTTTTTTTTTTAGCGAATTATGCAAACTTTCTTTCCTTCTGGTAAGCCCCTTCGTTATTCGCACTTCTTAACACCCGAGCGCTTCTTGGCATTCCTGTTCAGACTATGGCTGCTTTCGGATATTTCTTTTTGACGTATTAAGTCACGCTTAAACTCCCCACTCCCTCTCCAAACATCGTAATAGTCATTGCGAGTCCCAGTTTTTAGGTGTGGCTAGAGTAAGCTTCAGCTGTTTGCCAATAGGTCTGGCAAAACACTTATAAGGTCCCAAAGGCGAGACCTATTGGCTATGCCAATGCTTGTTTTTCTAAGACGTGCACTGGGGTGGACAATATGTTATGGTGCCCCCCCACCCTATGGGCTCTGACGTGCTCAGTTTGGAAAGGGGTAGGTGCATGCTGCTAGAGAGTGTGAGATGACATGGACTATGCAGACTTGCCACAGTTGCAGTCTTAGGGGGCTGTCTGCACGTCCTCGGCCCTCTTTCTGCTGACATCCTACTGGCTTTGGCCTACTTAGCTGAAAGATCCTCACAGCCCCTTGCTGGCTCACGTCCTCAAGGTGCGTCATTTACATTTCAGTCAGCTGCATCTGCATCACTTTTCAGGGACCTGCCACTCTATGTACCTTGCAGTGCAGCTTCTTCTTCATCCAGGCTCACATCAGCAGAACTTCTTCCTGAGTCCAAGGCCTGGACCCTGACCTCGAGGTTAAACATCAATATCTAGAGGCCTAATTCTGGCAAACATCTCTGTGTGCAGATGCACAGAGCACTGTCTCGAAGTTAAGACAAAGTACTTATAACTGACTCAAGTGGGCCAGTAGGTATACCATGTTGGGGACACTGTGGTATGCCTGAACAAACCAGACACCAAACTTTCTTCAGATTTTGGAATGCAAGCCAACCCTTCTCCCAATACAAAACCCCACACACAACCCGAAATATTATAGGGTGGGTAATTAAAGACCCTAATTAGGGTGGGACTAGACATATATTACAGGGGAGGACAAGTAAGATGCCTCCCCACCAGTGATACAGTTGAAAAGTCTGTACCCCTCCATTAGAATAAGTTTCTGCCAGCCATCAGTCTCCCAAATACCCTAGTATGAGAGGGCAGTAGGCATCCTCGATTATGAATAGGGCTCCCGGTTTTATGGTATTTACTTTTTTAACATTTCTGTCTGTATTTATCCATATTTATTTTTTGCCCACCTTAGTATTTATCCATATTTAGTTTAAGTTTTGAGAATAGATGGAGTCGTGGGTTGGTATATTTCCACATTTATTTTACAGATAAATGTGCACTCATACTTTTATGCCTGTCGCATCTTGGTAAATTAAACAGCCAAATATAGTGAAACACTACAGCCACAGGTAAATAATAGCATTATAATACAAATATATGTTAATGTATGCCTGTATTTAGGGAAATCTCAACCTGTTTTAAGGTCTGGTCCAGGCAGCGCTTGCGCTGTCTCTTCGAGACATCCTGTATTCAGGATATGGGCATCAAGCTCCGCACACTTTCCACCCATCTTTTTAACTCGCTCCTGTCCCTGTCCTTTGTAAATGGTGGCTTTTCATTGGTCAATAGGCTTAGTAGTCCCTCCTTAGTACCGCCTTGTCTCTTCTTGTAACCTCCCATGAGGACACCCACTGTTACATGTGTTGTTCCTCCCATGGTTTTAATTACAGCCTCAGAGCACTATTTTCTTAAAGGGCTTCAGGCGGGACGCACTCTGGGGTTTTTAAGCAAGGCTGGCAGTGGTTACTTTACTCACTAGCACATCTCATATTTATATGAGACCTTCTATAAATTTCCCTTCATCGGCTCCACACAGAGTACAACCTAATCTGGAATTAATATAATAATTCTTTTGTCACATTTCACAGCTACTAATTGTATATATGGACACAGCTATTTGAATGTACTCGTAGTACTGTTTTGCATGCAGTGCATTATGGGTAGGGTGGATTTACCATATCTTCTGCAGGGTGCAGTACCATATGTGGCCAAAAGAGGTCCCATGGGACCTCTTTTGGCCACATATGGTACTGCACTCTGCAACATGGCTAGGAAAAAACATTGGCATTTATAATGCCAATAACTCCAACTCCAAAAAATGCGAGACCGATTCCTTTTCCAATTCAATAGGTCTTGCATTTGTTAAAGTTAGAGCTGTTGGTGTTGGGGGTGTGTGTGTGTGTGTGTGTGTGTGTGTTGTGTTTGTTTTCTCTCCTTTAAATGTGTTTATTTTGAGGCCAAGAGGACTAGAAGTGTATTTGGTGGATCTGCCTCTAGAATAGCTTACTATATTAGGATGTAACTGATGCTTGTCTGTCTTGCTTTCCTCTCCGGTCCGGCTACACTGTGAATGGTGTGTGTTGGTCTGTAAGTTAGAAGTCTACTTTTGGTTGCGAGGAGAATGCACAGACAAGTGCAGAAATTCTTGGGCAAAGAGAGGAATGTAGCGCTCTACAGCACAGTGGCTAACTACTGGTTCACAGATCCCTGGACAGAGGTTTTTAAATAGGTAGTGACTAATAAAGCATTGAGAAATGGTTAATTCTGTGATGTATGCTAAATCGATAGTCATCAGTGTAATTATACATTTACATAGAGTACAATATAAGTAATGTTCATTAAGTAGCTGTGCTATTATCCTTGCTTAACCTGAAGAAAACAGGCAATTTGGTTGAACTCTGCAATGTTTCCTTTTTTAAACATTCATAATTTGTGCTTTTTTCTTCGAAATCCTTTGCCTTTTAAGAGAACTATAAAAAGTATATCACTTTCATATCTTTATTTGTTCCTTAGTCATGATGCCTTTTTTTGTCTCCTGAAATTTTCTTCTAATGCCCTATTGATTCCTGAGATGAATTGTGGAAGCATCCAGTTGTGTGGTCAACATTTCAACTTCTTTTAGCAGCAGTGGAGGGCTTTCTGGGTTTTAGGATACATCGACTTGTCTGGAGTCCAGATTAGCATGAGCTGTCCCGGGTTAGACCTGCTAAACTGGGTGTGTGTGTGTCTATGGGGTTAGTGCCTCTTCCATTATTTCCTCTCCCTCTGCCTTTTTTGTTCCAGTTTGGCTGGGAAATTGAACGTATGACACAAGCTTTATTTGAGGGGTGGGAATCATGTCTTCCAGATGTTTCTATTATGTAGTATTGAAATGCATTGGGTAATTTATGTGATTTTTAATATCCGGTTTATTTCCTTTGAAAGTCTTGCTATAAGGAATTAAGGACTGTGGGGCAGATTTACAAGCCCCCTGCGCCACCAGTACGTCACTTTTTGTGACGTACTGGTGGCCCATGTTACTGCTCCATATTTACAAGGACAGGAAAAGCCACCCTGCGTGGCTTTTCCTGTCTTTGTAAATATGGCCCCTTTACACGCAGCACTTTGTGTGAAAGGGTCGTTCCATGGGTGTTGCTGTGGGTGTTCCCACGCAACACCCATGGAACAAGACACATTTCCAGATTTACGAGGAATCGTAAATCTGGAAATGCGTCTGAATGCTACGCCACCCAAGGGGTGGCATAGCGAGGCGCAACGAGGAAAGTTTTTTTCATTTCTCCTCGTTTTTTCCTCTTTCAATGCGTGCTGCATTCTACAGCACGCATTGAAAGAGGAAAATGCCTGTAGTGATTGTTTTTGTGCAGGAAGGAGCCCCTTCCTGCACAAAAACAATCTCCCCATGACGCAGGCTTCCTTGCACCATGGTGCAAGGGTGCCTGCGCCGGCGCATGGCAGCAGTTTGTGCGCCAGCGCAGGGGAGATCACAGGAATGCGACATATTATTGTAAATATGTCGCATTCCTGTGCTTTGGAAGTGCCGCAGCGTGGCGCAGCCAAAGGGCTTGCGTTGCCGCGCTGCGGCACTTCCTTATAAATCTGCCCCTCAAAGTGATTTTGTTTGCATACTCCATCCAGAATCGCTTCTTGACTCTCATAATTTTGACAGATAAGGAACCTGAGGTACAGGAAGGTACGTTGACCTTTCGGGGGTTGACCAATTTATTTGGAGGTCGATAGACAAGAATTTGAACCCTGACTGTGAAGCCTCCAACGTAGCTTCTAAACCTAATGTCATCCCAATGAGATTCTTTGTTTTACAGTGAAACGTAAGTGGTGCCACAGCAGGTATACTATTGTAATATGAAAATAATAAAGAACCAGGCAGCTGCTCGCAATATGGTAATTTTCAAATCTGCCCCACGTTCCTTCGTTGCTCCTTCCCCCCGTTCCTCCCCAACTCCTCTGTTGCTCCCCCGGATCGCGCTGTTACTTTCTTTTTTCATCTTTGTCATCTTTTTTTCTTTCATGGAGGACCTGCCAGCAGCAACTTGTTACCACACCGCTTCTTTTGATAATATAGCTCTTTTGTGTACATTTTAATATATTTTTTAATTTACCTCTTCCAGATTGGTGTTCACCATCTTGGAACGGTACTTTAAAAAAAAAAAAAAAATGACGCATAACTTCCCATGTGATGATGAATGTGCGTGTATACACAAAAACGCTGGGGCCGCTGCAGCATCATGACGCATGTATGTAGATATGTAGTAACTCATGCGTTCGTTTACATCATTGAGATGGGGCCGTCTTCTTTTTCTGAGTTTTTTTTGTCAGTCTGGTACAGCACCAGCAAAAGGCATTAAAACAAGCATTGAAAATGCAATAGGTCTCGCCTTTGATTAAGTTAAAGCCATTTTGCTTTGCTAATGGTATTGTATAGCAAAGCAAATGGCTTTAACTTAATGAAAGGCGAGACCTATTGCATTTTTAATGCTTGTTTGCATATTTGTCATTTATGTTGCTGATACATAGCGTATATTTTGCAAGTCACATGTTGCATTGTGGAGTGGTTGATTCAGCCTTTCATCTATCCACAGATGATAAAAGTGTATACGCAGCAACTAATCTGATAGTAAGTCCTATACACATAACATGTTAGTTACCGTTTGTCCAGTACAGGTAATAAAGTATTGGGTAGGCATTTGCACAGCAGCTACACGCACATTCCATGTTCCAGTAGATGAGATTTAATGCTGTTGTAAAAGCACCCCCATAAATCTATCAATCCCCTCAGCTGCCAATCTATTTTGCAATGAATTCCTAACAATTGGCACACAAACGAAAGATATAAATCTATAGCTCCAGGACACCATTGCGTCTGTGCTGCACACCCACCTGTTTCTCCTTTGTGCTGTTCTGCCCCAAATATTTCAAATGCAATATTTCTTTCTCGTCGCCCCAGTCTGTTTTCAGCATTGTTAACAGCTTAGAGCTGGCAGCTGATTGTATGCTTGACAGGCGTTTTAAATTGAACAAAGTGCCCCTTGCATTAGAATCTTTATCCAGTGGACACCACCACAGATAGCACACAGTAGCAAACCTTTTGTAGAGATTGCACCCTTTCAGTCCCACTGACACCCTGTTTATATCTCCTTGCCAATTCTCTTACTGTTCCTGCAAAGAAGGGTCCTCGAAGATCTCTGAAGAGAATCCCTTTCACTCCCCTGTGTTTTTTCTGAAGCCTAACTCGTGCTGTCTGCTGCCTTGTATGTAAGGCTGGATGGATGGTACGTGCGTGCGCCTGGCAGTCTATGTATGTACTTGACTAAACGCATGTAGTGGCAGCTGCCTAAATGCTTCTTGGTGAGTTCAGATTCACGTTCCTTGTGAATCGAGCTGGCGTGCCTTCGCTCCCACAGTACCTTTAGAAAGCAGGACCAAGGCTGCAAAAAGCAACAGGATTATTTCGGAGGAGAGGAATTTTATACTTGGCTTTTAAAGGGAGGAAGTGAAGAACGAGCTAGCAAGAATAAAAAAAGCTTGTGTCCACTTTGGTCTACTCCGACGAAAACAGTGGAGCTCGCTCACTGTTTGGAAAGGAGGGGGAGGGAGGAGAGAAGGGAGGGAGAGAAGAGAGTTGGGTGGAGGAGCGGGGGTAATAAGACAACGAAAGCAAAACCAGCGCAACACTCATGAAAGGGCACCGCGCTGACAGACCTGCAGTACTCCATGGAGATCAAACCCAGTTAACGGCCGGAGCAGCTGCAAGTTTTTTTTACTAAATGTTAACATACTTTATCAGCGCTTGTTTTTTCGCTTTAATTGTTGTGTATTTTGTTTGCTCTCCCTCCCAATCAGTCATGGGGCTCCAGCCTCGACTGTCTCATAGCAGAGCTGAGGAGCCAGGCGGGTGGAGAGGGAGGGCTGTGCTGGAGCCTGATGACTGATTGGGGGAGAGGAGGGGAGACCAGATAAAATACACAGCACTGAAAGTGAAACCAGCGTGGCGCTTGTGAAAGGGGCGCAGTGCCGATAAAGTATGTTGACACATTATCCTGCCTGCAATAATAAACAAGCACTGGCTGCTTCTTCTGCTCGGCGCTCAGCTCATCCGCTATGAAGCTGTGTAAATTAAACGTTAAAGTGCTCGATTGTTGCCAGCAGTGAGCAGAAGCCATTTTAGGCAGCTTGCTCTGTTTTAGCTGCGGACGCCATGCTGGAAAAAGAAAGGCATGCGACCTTCGCAAGCAGCTGCCATGCTGTGATGAAACGCGGCTGAAAATTAAAAGTGAAAGCGATTGTTCCGTTGCCGACGAAAGCCATCGAAGACAGCCTGCTCGAGTTTAGCTGCAGGCGCCGTGCAGAAACAAGCACTGAAACACAAGTGCGGCCCCGCGCCGTGAAAGTGAAACAGTACAGTACTCCGGGTTAAAGAAGTGAGAGGGGTGGGGGAGTGCGATTCCCTTGCGGGAGCGAGCGGCGCCAGGAGCGATAATTGCTACCATATGGCGCCAGCTGCTCGCTCCCGCAAGTGAATCGCCAAACGTGCACGCGTTGCCATTGAAGGCAATGGAACGCGTGCACGTTTTTGGCTGAAAAGCCGAATCCATCGCAAAAGGTCTTTTTTCCTATGCAGCGCATGCGCGCTGCGTAGGCGAGACCTAAAAAGTCAGAAGACCAGCTAACACCTTTTAAAGGCGAGATCTATTGGCTTTGCCGTGCTTGCTAATCACAGGTCTGCAGTTTTAGATGTTTGATGGCTTAGTTTTCACTTTTTGGTGGAGGATTGTTTTACTTGTTTTCATGGTTTACATTCCGTACACACCTCTGTTTACCCTGTTCTTCAGGGCAGTGTCAGGAAGGGGGCAACATCATTGGTATAGAAATCGGACGCCTCCAGTCGGTGCTTGTGAGGCGTGGGCAAGTTCTAACTTGCTCTGCTAATGAGATTCGTAGACGAAACGCAACAATGAACAACTCTGCGAAGCAATGCGACCCCTCCGAGGCTTATCTTCAGTCCGTCCTAATGAGTGCCGGTCTTGTCAGATCGTACAGTTATATTATTGTGCCTACAAAATTATGAACTGACGACTTTTGTTTGCAAGTTCCTCCCAAGATTTTACATAAGGACCGTGCAGTCGACGTTTTTTACATCCATGCAGTCGACGTGGATTTTACATTTAGAGTTGGTAGAAGGCAGGGCACAAGTCCTATAAAAAGAAGTGGGGGGACTGACCAAGTAAGACAATATGCAAATGACCTCATGACGTCACGACGTAGCGCTATAAAAGAAATAAAATAGTGCTATTTAAATTATTTGTGTAAATACTGGGACAGACTAACCCATCTGACAGTCTTACAGTGTCTGCATTTATATACAGGGACAGAACAAAGGCAAAAGCATGCCTCTCTCAAGTACCTGTGAAGAGAAGGCAAGCTGTGTGCCTTTATTTCCCTCTTTGGCATTTACATTTAAATGTAAGGTTCCAGGCGGCCCCCAGTCAGCATATACAAACAAAAGGAGGCTGGATGGCCCCTTAACTTCGGCACAGCTGGAGGTGAAAAAAGGCTCCCTCACTGTCTGCACGTTGCTGCTGGGAATGGAAAGCAGGCAACGTGCAGGTACTGCTGAACGTGTCCGGTGTCTGAAAATTACACCGGGACAAGTTCAGCATATTTCTGTGGGGCCCAACTTCTTGGCAGGGGGGACGGCGTCCACCCTGTGAAAAGAGTGGGGGGATGCTGTGTACCTGCGTGTACCCCCGACTCAAGCCCTGGTAGTAGGTGTGGTGTACAGGTTACATAGTTTCCTGAGGAACCAGCAGGCCTTAGAAAAGATATTCCCGCCTCTCCCACACGACCAAAGTGATGTTCTCTTTGACCCATTGGTCGAAGTGGGGAAAAAAATAGTAGGGGAACTGTGGGCAGAGAATCGGAGGGTGGGAATAACCCGAGCACTGGGTCAGTGGTCGTGGCCAGAATGCGCAAAACATCCCAGTTTTTAGTATTTGTTTGGCATTTTACTGACCAGTTACAGCTCATTATGTTATTTAATTCAACCAATAAATACACATGATTATTTAAGGTTTAATACGAGTTATTGACATTAAAATACATTCACAAAGTGGGATATATTTCCAATCACAGAATGTCTCAAATACGCAAAAAGTGGAATCGCAAGCCATTTGCCTCCGAGCCATAGAGTTTTTGTCATCAGCACTTCTCCTCCCTTTTTCCACAAGAGCAGTTCAAGCAGGAATAGCAAAATATCCTAGATTGCAAATGTTTTCTATATAATTATGGCTATGCCATATTTGCCACATAATACATCTGCTGCATTATCTGACAATTTTAACTAATAAATTGTTTGTAGCTCAAACGGATCAAAAGTTACAAAAAAATGTGACTTGTGTTGCTGCAAAGTGGATGGCCCTTTGCAAAGGTTGACTGATCACCTTTCTCACTGCTGCATTTGATTGTTACACTGGTACTAATTAGGTACAATCTTTCCAGAGGCTGTTAGCATGTGTAAAAATGTCAAAATAATAAAGTATCAGAAAATATGCTGCATTACGCTGCAGCCTTTTTTTTTTGTTGCATTATTTAGTCATCACTGCAGCATAATTTTGGCCTCATTTGCTGCAGAATTCCAGTGGCCCCAAAGCAGGCAGCACATGTTAAAAGAGCTTGTGCATGTAGCGGAGAGACACTGAAGTTTGCGAACTTAGTTTGGTGTGCATGCAAATCCTGCATTGCCGATCCCTGGTGAGTTGCAGATACTACTGCTGAAACAAGGTCAATGGAGGAACCAATGGGTGAGGCGGACTGGCCTCAAGGGCAGGGCCGGCTTTAGCACTGGTGGCGTCCTGCGCAACAATGTTTGATGGTGCACCCCAAATGACCATTTTCGCCACGGATTCCCTCACTACCACCTTTTAACAGTGCCCCACAAGTCGCCATAACCACACACTTTCTCGGATGCATTTAATTTGATTTATAGCGCCACTCATACCAGTGTAGGGTGTCAGAGCACTTTACATCATACACATTACACAGAGACAATCAATTATACATGTGTAAATCACTGTATAGGAAATGTTACATAAGACCAAGGACTACAAGGTGTAGGAGTTACATAACCACCATACTAGTAGGCAGTACAGTTTAATAGTGATTGGTCTGGAGAAACGCAAACTTAGAATTTAAAACGTAATACCATGGTTGGAGGTTCTCTTTAATAATCAGGACTGATTTCTATCCAAATTAACACTTTTTGCAACATTAGGATAATCAAAGACTGGGGGGGAAAAAACATAACACTCTAATCTACACCTTGCAGTTTGCATGCAGCTCTTAGATGACAGTTAATAGTTCACTGTTCTATGTTAGGATTTTAACTTATAAACTGCAATTAACAAAATGATCTCTCTGACAAAAGCAGTAACCCACTGACCTATTTACATTATGTGCACTTTGTGATCTGCATGGTACATGTTCTTTGCAGCAGGCACATTAACCCTCTGCGCTATCTTTCCATAAGTGGAAACTTCCACTAGACAAAACTCCGATATCTCTCTAGGAAGAACATAAATCACCGGAGTTATCATTACATTTTTATTGTTGCCGAAAATTGTTGGCGGCCAGGAAGGAGGCAGCAAGACCTTTTAAAACCATAATATACGTGCAAACACGACACCCCCACCCAAAGTCAGCGCCTGTTGTGTCACACCGGCCACACCACCCTAGAGCCGGCCCTTCTCAAGGGTCCTGGGACCTCAGTGGTAGAGTCACTGTTGCTCTAGGGTGTGCTGCTTCATAGACCTGCACGCAAGACTGGAGGTTAACTTCAGTATGGATTGTGGTGGAAAGGCCTTCAAGGTTAACCCACACTTGCCACCACTAGGGTCCACCTGCTGGTGCTAAGACACCATGGCTTCTAAGGTCTTGCAGTGCCTTCTAAGGTCTAGCATGGGAATGTGCTCCCTCAGGAGAGTGGTCTGGGGGACTGGTCATGAAGGCTGAACCTGGTTCCCCAGATCCAAATTCGGCAGCTCTGGCCATAGTGCCACATTCTCTTCCCCACTAAACACCATACTGCCCCACTGAGAGAAACTTGCATTGCCTCTAACTAAAACCCAATTGTGCCCCGCTATAAACACCTGGATGTGACTCAATTCAAATTACGCACCAGAAAAGAGTAATATGCTGCCTGAAAATAAGAAAGTAATAACATCTTGGAAAAAACAAACACTCATAGGGAATGCAAGATTAAGTAAAGCTTGTGAAATGTAAGCAAGAACAAAATGGTTACCTTAACGCTTTTACACTCATTCAGAAATCAATGAGTGCTTTTGCCTGAAAAGTTAAGGACATGACAACAGGGCCCGGAAGGGACCCATTTCAATGTCCACTGCTCATATCTTTATAAAACGTAAGCAGTATGGTTTAAAAAGACCACATCCCTGAACACAGAGCCCGGTACACATTTTGTTTTCCACTCCACCCATCAATCAGGCATTGCAGTCCCTCCAGGATTGGTACACTTCCCCACCCGGAAAAACAATGCTGTTCAAAGAAGCTTCACTGGCAAACTCTGTAAAGTGAGGCTAAGGTGTTAGGTGTGAATAAAATCAGTCTGGCCACTTTGCGACGACTCTGTCTTGCTTTATTTAGGTATTTTTTCTTCTTCATATTTTGAACCCTTTATTCCAGAGGCTGCACTTTGGAAAAGAAAAATGTCACAAAAAGACGACATTTCCAGCAAAAGTGTTTTTCCTTTTTTGGATCCATTTCACAAGGAAACAAATAAACAAAAGGAGGAAAGAGAGGGTGAGAACGTTTCTTGAAGTCATGGTTTTTAGTAAGTGAGGAGGAGCTAGACAGAAAGAGAGAAAGTAAGAGGAATAAAGAGGAAGGGGGTGGGGGGGCAGCTGCCAGTGGCAGAGCAGGAGAAGTGGACAAAATCCTTGTCTTCTCTGGGCAAAAAGCAAAAGACAGAGTCCTTTTCCTTCTCTGCCCATCCGCCCGTCCCTGAATGGCCAGGAAGGCCGAGCCTTAGCTGTAGGCCATGGCTATTTCTGCCCTCCTGGGACTCATGTTTTTTTTTTAAATAAAAAGTAGTGGAACGGAATCTATTGAATTAAAGAAGTAGGGGCACGCCATGCCCTTCCGATCCCGCCCACTTCGACCACTGCTTTGAGCAGTCAATTAGTTTGTGTTATGTCTCCTTTCTGATTCATCCAATGAATGTCATCAGTTTGAATCCGGCTGCCCAGTCTTGCCTCAGGGTTGAGGTTTCACTGAACATTAACCCCTTCGATGCATCATGAGCATCGGTGCCCCTGTGCTCATGACGGAACCATTCCGTCATGAGGCCAGGGGCACGAAATCCCTCTGCTGCAGACAGCAGAGGGATTTCCTTCTCTCCCCCAAAGCCTTGGGAGCTGGGGAAGAGCTATCCCAGCTCCCGAGGCCCCCTCCCTGGTTTCTGTGCAATGACGATCAGCGCGCACGTCGCGCTGTCGTCATTGCACAGAAATCGAAACTTCAGTTTCACTTTCTATGTGCTCAGGGGGCTATCTCAGCCCCCGGGCACGAAGAAAGACGGGAGAGGTATCATTGGAAAGGGAGAATCTCCCTTTCCAATGGTACCCCTCTCAGTGGATCTCTGCTTGGGGATCGCCCCAGGAGGGCGATCCCCAAGCAGGGATCCACCCACTAGACACCAAGGAGGGGGGAGCGGCCCCTTGGGCAAGGGATTTTGCTCCCCCCAAATACATTTGGTGTGATTTAGTCTTTTTGCCCCCCCCTGGGGGACAGATGGGGGCAGTAGCCCCCAATCTGCCTCCCCGCGGGGGCAAAAAGCCCACTAGACGCCAGGGACTTTTTTTTGGGGCGCATAAGTTATTAGGGTGGGAGCTGCCCATAAAGGGCATGTCCATGCCCCCATCCCCGCAAAATTTACAGCCTTTCTGCCCCCCCGGGGGGGCAAATAGCCCACTATACGCCAGGGATTTTTTATTGCTAAATTGAATTAGGGTGGGGGCTGCCCAAAACGGGCATGCCGATGCCCCCACCCCCCGGCCGCAAAAATTAGTCTTTCTGCCCCCCCGGGGGGGCAGAAAGCCCACTAGATATCAGGGATTTAAAAAAAAAATTGAATTAGTGGTGGGGGCTGCCCAATATGGGCATGCCCATGCCCCCACCCCCGCAAAAATGACAGCCTTTCTGCTCCCCCTGGGGGGCAGATGGGGGCAGTAGCTCCCAATCTGCCCCCCCGGGGGTGTAAAAAGCCCACTAGACGCAAGGGATTTTTTTGTACAAATTTTAATTAGGGTGGGGGCATTGGCATGCCCGTTTTGGGCAGCCCCCACCCTAATTAAAATTTGCCCAAAAAAATCCCTGGCGTCTAGTAGGCTTTCTGCCCGGGCAGATAGGGGCATTAGCCCCCAATCTGCACCCCCGGGGGGGGGGGCAAGAAACCCACTAGTCGTCAGGGATTTTTTTGGGCCAAATTTGAATTTGGGTGGGGGCTGCCCAAAACGGGCATGCCCATGCCCCCACCCCCTCCCCCACAAAAATTACAGCCTTCCTGCTCCCCCTGGGGGGCAGATGGGGCAGTAGCCCCCAATCTGCCCCCCCAAGGGGGCAAAAAGCCCACTAGACGCCAGGGATTTTTTTGGGCAAATTTTAATTAGGGTGGGGGCTGCCCAAAATGGGCATGCCAATGCCCCCACCCATAAAATTACAGCCTTTCTGCCCCCCGGGGGGGCAAAAGCCCACTAGACGCCAACGATTACGCTGGCTTTTTATGCGTGGGGGTGGGGGCTGCCCAGAATGGGCATATCAATGCCCCCACCCCCCAGAAAAATAGTCACAGTGTTTCTGCCCCCCTTGGGGGCATATCGGGGCAACCCCACCCCCGATATCCCCGCCCAGGGCGGCAGAAAGCCGACTAGGCACAGATTTGTTTTTAGTAATATGCCTACATGTGGATTTTGGGCCCTAGCGCAGCCGGCACATAGGGAAACCTAGCAAACCTGTACATTTTTGAAAAGTAGACACCCAGGGGAATCCAGGATGGGGTGACTTGACTGGCTCTCACCAGGTTCTGTTACCCAGAATCCCTTGCAAACCTAAAAATTTGTCAAAAAAAACACATTTTCCTCACATTTCTGTGGTGGAAAGTTCTGGAATCTGCGTGGATCCACAAAATTCCACCCACTCCGCGTTCCCCAAAGTCTTCCGAGAAAAATGGTGTCTCACTTGTGTGGGTGGGTCAAGTACCCGCGACAGGCAAGGGCCCAAAACCTAGTGAGGCGACATCAAAATTACCTATCACAAACCAACCTGGTTTTGCACAGGGGTCACCTGGGTTTTTGGCCCCGGGCTCGGCGGCCATCTAGGGAAACCTACCAAACCCACACATTTCTGAAAAGTAGACACCTGGGGGATTCCAGGGAGGTATGGCTTGCGTGGATCCCCCAACATTTTCTTACCCAGAATACCCTGCAAACCTCAAATTTAGCTGAAAGAATCACTTTTTCCACACATTTTTGTGTGGGAAAGTTGTGGCATCACTGGGCTGGCACAAATTTCCTACCACCCAGCGTTCCCCAGGTCTCCCGATAGAAATGGTGCCTCACTCGTGTGGGAGGCCCAAGTACCCGCGACAGGCAGGGCCCAAAACGTATTGAGGCGACATCAAAATTGCCTATCACAAAACGACCTGGTTTTACAAGGGGTCCCATGACTTTTGGCCCGGGCTCGGCGGCCACCTAGGGAAACCTACCAAACCCACACATCTCTGAAAACTAGACACCCGGGGGATTCCAGGAGGCATGGCTTGCGTGGATCCTCAACGTTTTCTTACCCAGAATCCCTGCAAACCTGAAATTTAGCTGAAAAATCACTTTTTTCACACATTTTTGTGTGGAAAAGTTGTGGCATCACCGGGCTGACACAAATTTCCTACCACCCAGCATTCCCGCAGGTCTCCGATAAAAATGGTGCCTCACTCGTGTGGGAGGCCCAAGTACCCGCGACAGGCAAGGGCCCAAAACGTATTGAGGCAACATCAAAATTGCCTATCAAAAAATGTTTTGGGCCTTTGCCTGTCGCGTGGTACTTGGGCCTCCCACACGAGTGAGGCACCATTTTTATCGGGAGACCTGGGGAACACTGGGTGGTAGGAAATTTGTGTCAGCCCGGTGATGCCACAACTTTCCCACACAAAAATGTGTGAAAAAAGTGATTTTACCAGCTAAATTTCAGGTTTGCAGGGATTCTGGGTAAGAAAACGTTGGGGGATCCACGCAAGCCATACCTCCCTGGAATCCCCCGGGTGTCTAGTTTTCATAAATGTGTGGGTTTGGTAGGTTACCCTAGGTGGCCGCCGAGCCCCGGCCAAAAAGTCATGGGACCCCCTTGCAAAACCAGGTTGTTTTGTGATAGGCAATTTTGATGTCGCCTCAATACGTTTTGGGCCCTTGCCTGCCGCGAGTACTTGGGCCTCCCACACGAGTGAGGCACCATTTTATCGGGAGACCTGGGGGAACGCTGTGTGGTAGGAAATTTGTGTCAGCCTGGTGATGCCACAACTTTCCCACACAAAAATGTGTGAAAAAAGTGATTTTTTTCAGCTAAATTTCAGGTTTGCAGGGGATTCTGGGTAAGAAAACGTTGGGGGATCCACGCAAGCCATACCTCCCTGGAATCCCCGGGTGTCTAGTTTTCAGAAATGTGTGGGTTTGGTAGGTTTCCCTAGGTGGCCGTCGAGCCCCGGGCCAAAAAGTCATGGGACCCCCCTTGCAAAACCAGGTTGATTTGTGATAGGTAATTTTGATGTCGCCTCAATAGGTTTTGGGCCCTTGCCTGTCGCGGGTACTTGACCCACCCATGCAAGTAAGGTACCATTTTTCTCGAAAGACTTTGGGGAACTCTGGGTGGGTGGAAATTTGTGGATCCACGTAGATTCCAGAACTTTCCACCACAGAAATGTGAGGAAAATGTGTTTTTTTTTGACAATTTGTTAGGTTTGCAAGGGATTCTGGGTAACAGAACCTGGTGAGAGCCAGTCAAGTCACCCCATCCTGGATTCCCCTGGGTGTCTAGTTTTCAAAAATGTACAGGTTTGCTAGGTTTTCCTGAGCTAGGGTTCAAAAACTACAGCTAGGCAGTTTGCCAAAAAAGGGTCATTTTTCACTGTGAAATTGTGGTGTGTCCACGTTGCGTTTTGTGCCGTTCGCTGTCGCGGGCACTAGGCCTACCCACGCAAGTGAGGTAATATTTTTCTCGGAAGACTTTGGGGAACGCGGGGTGGATGGAAATTTGTGGATCCACGCAGATTCCAGAACTTTCCACCACAGAAATGTGAGGAAAATTTGTTTTTTTTGACAATTGTTTAGGTTTGCAAGGGATTCTGGGTAACAGAACCTGGTGGGAGCCAGTCCAGTCACCCCATCCTGGATTCCCCTGGGTGTCTAGTTTTAAAAAATGTATAGGTTTGCTAGGTTTCCCTAGGTGCCGGCAGAGCTAGGGTTCAAAAACTACAGCTAGGCACTTTGCAAAAAAAGGGTAATTTTTCATTGTGAAATTGTGGTGTGTTCACGTTGCGTTTTGAGCCGTTTCATGTCGTGGGCACTATGCCTACCCACACAAGTGAGGTACCATTTTTATCAGGAGACTTAGGGTAATTCAGATTTGTAAAACAAATGTTATTACCTATTGACTTTCAATGCATTTCTGCCTTCCAAATGAAAGACAATGTGTAAAAAAGAAGTCATTTTGAAAAATGACCGATAATTCTCATGCTAGTATGAGTATTCCCAATTTCGGAAATGTGCAAATATCTACTGTTTCTAAACTCTATATTTTGTTCCCATTTCAGAAATACATAGGTGTCTTTCATACCGATTTTTCCATGTATACATTTTCCCAGAATAGTTGCTATATACCCGGTACATAATAAAAAACCATTGCAAGTCGCTGCTCAGTTTTTGGCTCTGGGTTCGTCGGGTTCTTGGTGAACCTACAAGTCCTACATATCCCCACAACCAGTAAGGTCCCGCAGATGTAACGGTATATTGCTTTCAAAGAGCTGTCATAATTAGAAGAAGTTACAGGTGAAAACGTTGACACAAAAGGCTGTTTTTTTCAACTAATTTTCAATTTTTCCTATATTTAACTGTTAGTTTCTATAAAGAAACCTTGAAGGATCTACACAAATTGACCCCTTGCTGAATTCAGAATTCTGTCCACTTTACTAAAATGTATAGCTTTCCAGGATCCATTATTGCTTTCATACCCATTTCTACCATTAACTGGAAGGAGGTTGAAAGCACAAAAAATAGCAAAAATAGGCTATGTCCCAGAAAAATGCCAAAACTGTGTAAAATATTTTGGTTTTCTGACAAAAGTCTGTCATTTCCTAAAAGCTGGGAAAATGGTGATTTCAGCCCCACAAACCCTTTTTTGATACCATTTGCAGGGAAAAACCCAGACGCTTTCATTTGCAGCACTTTTTTCCCATTTTTCCCCAAAAAAACAAAATTTAGCTGTATTTTGGCTAATTTCTGGGTCGCCTCCAGGGGGATCCACAAACCCTGGGTACCTTTAGAATCCCCATGATGTTGGAAGAAAAGGACGCAAATTTGGCGTGGATACCTTATGTGGTCAAAAAGTTACAGGGGCCTAAGCGCGAACTACCCCAAATAGCCAAAAAAAGGCTTAGCACAGGGGGGGAAAACGCCTAGCAGCGAAGGGGTTAACAGCTGCTGTCCCTGCCTAGCGCGCGCGCTCTACATAGGTACAGGCAATATTTATTAACTGGAGACATTAGGAGTGCTTAGTGATAGTTTAACGACAAGTTTTAGTCAAAGCGAATATTTCACAAAAACCAACAAGCCTAAAGCTGACAGAATTGTAAATCCTGTTGATCTGCTCACTTGTATAGCACATACAGCTACCGTGTTTGTGTAGCTTTAGTCCCGTGGTTGAGAATCAAAGTTAAACATTAGCAACGAGATTTAATCCGTGCGTTGAAGAGGTCTGTTTTAGTAATAATAGTGGTATTGAGTGTTACGGTTAATTACGGGTAGGGTGACCGGCTGGTAAGGAGGTCAGTTCTGGACAGGACTATAAAAATTAAGGACAAAGGGTCAAATTTCACGGGAAAAAACAGAACAAAAGGTCAAGAGAAGGCCATACCCCACTACTTTAGCAGTACATTCATTTAATATTTCATATAATGCATTATTACTTCACCTTGCTCTTTCTGTGATTGCCTCTAGGTGTTAAACATTCAAGTGGTGCAATATGTCCTTGTTCAATAATAAATGGATACCCTTGTGCACCATGTCAAACCTCTATCCAAACTTTCTGGGAGAGAAAGCAACAGCAACATTGTGATTATGTTTCAAACTCATGGCAAAGAGTTTGGGAAACATTACGCTAAGTGACTTTTCACCTTCTGCAGGCAATAATCTGAAAAATCCCATGAATACTCCATGATCTTAATTCCAAGGAAGTGCCAAACAGTGCACCATTACCCACTGGATAGCATGACCCCACCAATGGAATTGTACATCACCACACAAAGCACGGTGCACCACCACCCTCAGAACAGTGCACCATCACCAACTGTGTAGTGTTTGTTAGTGCTCTGGTGGAGACCGTTCCGGCTAGACCAGGGCAAATTTTCTCAGATTTTACATAGCTATTCACAAAGCGGTCGAATTGCATTAAAAGAAGGGATGGGTACTGTGATCCTGGGTGCAATTTAGCTGGCGTCAGTGAACGTGGAGCGAAAGGCATGGCTAAAAAGAATAAAATATTCTGTAACTGTTTTGTTTATCTTTCACCTTTAGGTAACTTCATATAAAATAATGCACGCCTTAAATGAAAAATAAATGCAAGTGAAGTTAATCAGTGGGAAATGTACTACTTTATCTTATGAAACCTCTTTTGGTTGATGCGTTCACTGCAAATGTCAGTGTGTGCAACCAGAGAGAGACAGAACTGAATCCTGGTTGGGGCAGCAGTGAATAGTGACTTGTGAAGTTTTAGTACTACGAGGTCCAAGCCTGTGACTGAAAGCACTGTTAATGTGTAAGTAATTGTGTAAAACTTGCATTACACACAGTATAAGAAAGGATGCCCCAATATGCGCAAAACGATTGGGTTTAAGATAAAAGAAATACTTCCCAAGTATAGATTTTAGTAATACGCAGATTGTACCTAGTGCAAACATAACTGTCAATTACAAGCATGCATTCCACAGCTCAGCTGGTAACACACTTACAATACCTCTCAAAAAGAATAAACCTTTGTCATCTGAACGCTTCAAGTGACTCCATCAGTGAACTCCAATAACTGTTCCCAAACAGCCTTTACATTTGCAGATTAACCAATTGCACACATTTACCTTTCTTTACAGCATCAATCACCCTGGCAAAACGGCTTGTTTCTTGTTTAGCTCTTTGCCCCTTCCTTGGCTTCACAGCACAGGATACTCCCTCTCTCTTAAGCTGAGGCCTCTCAACTGTCAAATTAACCATTGTCTTTTACCAGAAAGGCTAAAATTACTCACAAATGCCGTGCGTTGGAACATCAATCACAGACAACAGGCATTGGGGTTAATTTACGGACAGTCCATGCAAATTACAGATGGGTTGTCACCCTAATTATGGACGAATTATTTTAAGGTTTGTGGAAAATATCTGGTGACCGCTTGTGTTTACAGGAGTGAAGTAAATTCCATTAGGTTGAGCTACTGCATACCGTAGCTGTTTACTCCACATGAATCACCCTTCAGTGAATGTGTGAGAGAAAGTGTTTTAAGGCATCGCTGAGTAACCTTGCACCGCTTAACCAATGCGGAGTATCCTTTTTAGGCCGCAGCCTGCCAGACAGGGCAGCTGTCTGGTTCTGAAAGGCTTATTGGGGACATGTCAATAGCTAACCTGAAAAGTAACTCAGCCCATTGCTTTCAATTAGTGTTTTTTTCTATTTCACTCTTATTTTCTTGCTTTTTAGTCAATGGTTTTGTTTTCGCCCGCCTGTCTAATGTTTATCCCTCCTGTGGAGCATCACCTATTGGCTCCTTGTATCCTTCCACAAAAGTCTGCTTTTCTGGAACTTTGTTTTTCTTTTTCTAAAGCACTCCTTGAGAATACATGTGTTTCCCAAGTTCTGTGTTTTCCCCCTTCTCCTAGCACATTTATTTTCTTAACACTATAAAAATTCAGTTTTCAACAACTTTGCCTCTCAAGCCGGCCTTGGGTACACTTTCACTTGTATACAGCTTTGCCCTTCTAACCTCTTGCCTGTGCGCTTTAAATCCACACTGCGCTCTCTCTTGTTTGTTCGCTTCTAGCCCCCTTCATGCTGCTGTATCTCGATTTGCTTTCTCCCTTGCGCACCTCACCTGTTGCTTCCTCCCGCCCTGATTTGCTTCCCTGCCCTCCATGATTCCACTCTGTTTCTCCACACCTGTTTTCTTGCATCATTTTGTAGATGCGCTCATGCTTGACTAGAAAATGAAACAGCTGGGAATGTAGGCTTTTTTCCCTGTTTATTAGCCATGCCATGCAGCATGGCTAAAACCATTTTCAAAGGCGGTAGGTCCCAAAACAAGATTTCTAGTATTTCAGTAGTCTCATCTCTCCAGCCTATAGATTTTAAAAAGGAAATATATTCACTGAAAAAAACAAATGTTATAGGGACGTTATAGTTAGGCTCATACTTGACTCATACAAAACTATTGAAATTCAGCAGTTATACTTACCTGAGCTAACTATAAATTACGTCCCCGCAATGCACTGCTTATGACCTCACATGTTACATCACTCATGACATGGCCAGTGACATCACTGATGACATCTCAAATGACGTCACTAATGACATCATCCAGTGAGTGTAGGTGTTTTGAAAAAATTTCAGAAATTTGGAAAATATATACTAAGCTACTGCATACGTTGAATTACTATTCTTTTTGTATTACTATTGAGTGATACTGTTTCTAACATATGTCATCTGAGTGGGTATGTGACTGTATCAGTGTGTGAGTGGGTGTCTGAGTGGCTGTATAGGTGTGTGTTAGTGTGTTAGTATCTGTATGGATCTGTCACTGGGTGTGTGAGTGGATGTATAGGTCTTTCAGTGGGTACATGAGTGGCTGTCAGGGATGTGGAATTTAATAAAATATCTACTTGTCCATGGGGCAGGTTGCTTCATAGACTACTTATCCTGTGAAAAAATCCACTTGTCCCTTTGGTGCCACGTAGTGCAGTGACAAATTATGCCAGCAATCTCATTATATAAAAGCTCTGATATTAGTCTTTCTGATTATGCCAGGGCTCGTACAATAGTAGTGTTTGAATTCTAGCAATTTACTTATTTTGCCATCTTTCCGCAGATCTACATACTGGGGCTGGAGGTAGCATTAAGCAATAGTTCCAGAGTTGGAATGCCCTTTTGAGTCTGTGCAAACCTACTAAATTGCACTTTTTAGGGGTGTCGCCAGCTCTTCTCTAACCTTTTACCATACTGAGAAAGTTTGGAAATTTACTCCTAATAATGTGAGAAGTAAAACTTCTTCCAGGGTTGGGAAAAATGTGGTTGGAGGGAAAGTGAACTTGTAAACGCTCCACAGATTTTCGCATGAACAAATCTACACCTATATATTTGCTCGTGCTAAAAAGCAGTTCACAAATATTTTCTAGGAGTAGGATTTCCTGGCCTACTTTTGTAAATTCTTGTGAATTCATGAAAGCCGTAAATCTGCACTAATGCAAGGACATATACCATGGGTGAAATTTTGTCACTTACTTTAAGAATTGGGTCCCTAATAAGGTCTGGAGTTAACCAAAAACGTTTGCTTTTATTAAAATCCTATCTCTCTCTCTCTCTATCAATAGACTGGCTTCCGCTCTTTCACAAGGAGCATATCGGCACACAAAGTAATTTTGTTCAGTACCACGGACACCTGTGCCAACGTGTGCTTTTTGAGACGAAAAAACCATATCAAAACAAGACGCCCATTGACAAAACCAATAGGCCGACCTCTAACATCAGACCTATTGGCTTTGCCAATGCAGGTTTATTTTCATGTTTCCCATTATCTTGTTGAAACTGGTTGCACTGATTTTCCACTATGAATATTTTTGGGAAATACTAGCATGGATCAACACATTTTACTAAATGATGTTTCAAAGAAATGTTTCCTACAATTTCAGGTTAGCAAAACATACTTTTCTTAGTTGCATTTTTTTTGTGGACATGTTATTGTGAAAGCAAAGGATCATTAATCGTGCTTTCAAGGTTCTGCAGATATCTGCATCTAATTAGAGAGCATTCTGGGAGCATTGTATGTAGCCTCATATTGTTAAACTTTGCAAATGTGTGTACAAATTTTTCAACTGGAACCATTGTCAGTACTGCAGTCCGAGCTTACAACATTTTCTTAGAGCGCTCACCCTAATAAAAAAGGCTTTGGATTAATAAACCATAAATACAAGTTCAAACAGAATTAACACATGGACACAAATATTACATTAACTGCAGACAATGCCCTACCCTGATCACTAATGTGGCACTGTAAACTGGCAGCCAAAGGGTTTGTGCTGCAGGGGGTTGGGCCTACTCATCCAAAGTACAAAATAAACATGATAACTTGTTGTCCTTGACTACAAACAATATGTCCTAGTAGTTGGGCTATAGGAATTCACACCCCTGGGCTGCATGGGTCTGTGAATGGGTTTGTGAGTGGTTGTATGGGTGTGTGAGGTTTGTGAGTGGTTGTACGGCTGTGTGATTGGTTATATGGGTGTGTAAGTGAGTATGTGAGTGGTTGTATGGTTGTGTGAGTGGTTGTATGGATCTGTGACTGGGTGTGTGAGTGGTTGTGTGGGTGTATGAAGGGGTGTGTGAGTGGTTCTGTTGATGATGTAATCTCAAATGAGTTTACAAACAACAAGGGCAACCCTACAACCTGAACCAGGGGTAATTAACACTATAGTCCAAACAATGGTTCAAGTACACCACTTGGAATAGAAGTGATTTTTAAAAGTTAAAATTGGTAAAAGACCAAAATTAAAGAAAGAAAGAAAAAAAAAAGGAGAAAAGTGCTACCCCACTGTAAGGCTTCTATGACACACAGTACCCATGTACAAATAACTTTTCTAATTTTCAAAGAATAATGTTTAATGTTATCAAGAAAAACGTATCAAAAACATATATACAATAATAATGGTGCTCCTACAGTTACACAGACAGTGTTACAATTGTGAACAATGACAGGTGTAAACAAAACAGATTGTGGCTGAGGAAAAAATACAAAAGCAGGTTTCAAAACAAAACAGAAATACACAACAAAACAATTGTGTCCTCATTCATTAAGGCCACACTACTGGCGTCGACGGCATTTCAACCCATGGATAAATGAAGGGTCATCATCAGGACAAAAACATCAAATGTACTAGCGTCCACTGTTTTTCAATAAAAATATCTCAATAGTCATGAAGAACAAATCAACATGAATTGTGCATCAAGCACAGAAACATTCACGAACTCAATGTAAAAGTGATAAAGACGCAATCTGCTGGTATGTCTGAAGATTTCACAGGGAAATACTCAAATTCTTAATTGTAAGGATGAAACCAACAATTGGCTGTCAGAACCCAATCATCTAATATCCATCTATAGATGATCCAGCCGTCCTGCTGGTTCAGGGGATCCTGGTCGGTACGTTCAATTACGTGTTAAATGTAGGCCGCCTCGTCCCATCAGCATGCCGGCTCATGATATAGCCACAGCGTCTAATCCAAAAAGATGGATATTAGATGATACTCGATAAAGGCTTACGCCGAAACGCGTCGTGGTGCACAATAAATTATTGTGCAAAGTCCCCTGGTGTGCCGCTTTGTTATTTTCTCTGGAGTTCTGGAGGAAATCGTTTGGTGAGAATATATATATATATATATATATATATATATATATATATATATATATATATGTGTGTGCGTGTATATATGTGTGTATATATATATATATATATATATATATGTGGCGGCTGGCAGGGGACAGGGATGGTGAGGCGAAAAAAAAAACACTTACCTCCTCGCAGCCTCTTCCGTCATTGCTTCGTGATGAGTCCCGGTCCTGGAAGCACACAGGCTCCCCTAAGCACTGCAGCGTTGTGATGGTGTCTGAGCGCCGTGGTTCGGCTCTTAGACCGCGACATGGACCCTGTGCATGTTCCCCACCAGGCTGTGTATTACAGCCTGGTGGGGAACATGCAAAGTGCGCATGACTGTTTGGCCGGGCCAAGACGGCCAGGCCAAACCGCCATGTGCACTTAGAGTGTGCATGAACCGCTTCTCCCAGGCTCTGACACCACCCCTGACCCACCCTAACCCAGCCCTGTAGCGAAGAAAAAGAAAATGATAATAAGGTTATTTTCATTTTCTTTCTTCCTGCTCTGAGAGCAGAGGGGTGACGCTCCTGTGTGTGTGTGTATATGTATGTGTGTGTGTGTATATATGTGTGTGTATATATATATATATGTGTGTTTGTGTATATGTGTGTATATATATATATATATATATAATAGTGTGTAACACATAAAAGGGAACTGTGTAATATGGTCCAATGTTTCCATCAAAGGATTCTGGCAAGATCATAAACAACCTTGTGGTTTGTAAATGTCATCCAAAACGGGAACATACGACCATATTATACATGGTACTCATTATGTATGTTTATATTACATGTTTATTATCGGGCAGTTAGCTTGAAAAGCTGTTTTCTTGAAAGTGCAGCTAACCACAGGCACGGATTGGAATTAGAATGTCTAGGCTTTGTTTAGTTTTTGTAATATGTTAATAAAATGTGGGAAATGGAGAGGGTGATTCTGTGGCTGCATTGTTTACAACATAATTATGGATCTACTGCATTTGCCATATAATCTGCAAAAATTGCAGATTTCACCAAAAATGTTGTTTCTGTCTCAAGTGGATAAAGGTACTGAGCGCGAATGTGCCGCATGATTTGCAGTATTTGCTGCACAGTCTAGATAATCCCAGGAGCCCCGACGTTAAATTCTACAGAGTGGTTTGGGGGCTGTTGTTATAATGATGAAATCCATATTTCACAAGTAACTGTGAAATATTTCTCATGTTTCACAGTTACCTGTGAAATATGGCTTTTTATACCACTGCCTTTTGTGCAATGAACGCACCAAAAACATACATACACTCGAGGGCTTTTGGTCAGCCCTCCTTATGTCATTGACATTTTGCTTCTGTCCATTACAGCATGGGACAGTGGAACAGTCCAAGTCAGCCATTGGTTCTCTTGCACTGTGAGTGGTGTCATTTTTCCTGATCACATGTGGGCATCTGCCAGGAAAAGGAGTGCCCTTAAGTGCCAGGGCCTGTGTACCTCGCCTGTTTGGCCATTCCTTTATTTTTATATGTTTGCCAATGTTTTTGCAAATTTCATATTACAGAAGTTTTGATCAAGTAGAATATGGCAGCACCAACTTGATATTTTAACAACAACTATGGCCATTAAGTAAATTCAGTGTGTAAAACCGGTAAGCCTGCAAATGCAGGTTTCCTTGTCTACTTTGTTCTCTCTGGATAGAAAGCATGTAATGCCCAGCTTATTTGTCTGTAATCGTTAATCCCTTCAAGAGGGGGGAAATGCTCTGTTGAAGTAACCCGCCTCCAATTGCCCATAATGTTGACAGGGCAACCAGACGACATTTATCCAACACCACATTTGAACAGCTAGGTGTGCTAGAGTCATGGAGGCCATTCCTTACTGTGTTGTGAGCTGTCTTGTTGACCATATTTTCAGTGCTGATTAACACATCCCGCCACAGGATAAACTCATCAAACTAATTGAGGGGATAATGAAGTACAGCCAGTACCTGCTAGTAGAAGGAATGATGAAGCTCTCCAGTATCCCAGAATCCTTGAGTGAACTTGTTATAATCCCAGGGCCTGGGACGCAGAGAGGAACATCTCAGCCTAGATTCTTTGGTACAACCCATCAATGCTTGAGAGTCCTTAAATGTCCAAAGAAGAAATTAGAGCCTTAATAGCATGAGAGAAAATATCCTGAAAGTGTAGATGTTGGACCAGGGGATTCAAATGCAGACCCTTAAAGGGATAAAGATGTCACCTGACTTTGATACATATTAAACCTCCAACTTCTTGTTCGTAGCCATATAACGTCCCAGAGTTGTGTATCGGCTGTAGCGCGATCCACATGCAGCCAGTGTCTCTGAGATTCCATTAGTGGTCACTGTCCAAGCATTCTCACTTGAGCCGCTCTATTATGGGCAATTATCCCAAGCTGTCCTTCTCTTTTGTGGCCTGAGGCAACTGAACCGAAGAGACCATAAACGGGCTGGCTGTCCCAGATGGCTCCTCAGTATTCTGACAGATTGCGAAATACTTACCATTTCCCCATACATAATGGAGCTACTTCCTGACTGGAGCACGCTGCTTCCACTGCAGAGCGTATAAACTAAACCCCAACTTGGTTGACTTCATTTCTGCAAGGAAATGTGATCTTATGTTTATGTGAAATATGTCTCCTATGAAATCCCTTTCTTACAAGGTAATCGGGTAAGATTTGAAAAAGGAATTCATGCCTCTTTAGAACTTAACATTACCTGTTCGTGCCATTGGTAGTCGTTTCTCAGGAAGGACCCTGAATAAACCAGTTTTTTAAATGGGGTGAATGAGAATTCCTAGTTTGTTAAGTACCTGAGATGATACCACCTTTGTGGAGACTTTCTGGGAATATTGAATGCAGAATGGGAAGATCTTAACCTACCGGTGCTCTTCCTGGATGGGAAAAATGTAGAAACTCGGTGCAATAAGATTTTCAGGTTAGCAACGTGTACAATATATCATTCAGAGACATTCACGCAGGAAGATCATAGGTAGAATTTGCTGCAAAGTCTCAGTTTTGAAGTGAATTGTTGTCCTACAGACGTTGAGCAGCTTGAGATCTGCTATAAAATCTGTTATCAAATAAAAGTTGACAGATATGTTCTTGTTTAATTTGACAAACGGCTCATTATATAGAATTAGGAAATGTGATTCCTGTGGACAAGATGGTGGGAAAAAAGAAGGGAGTGTGTAAGATAAAGAGAACTATGTGTAACATGTTATTAGAGGGATAGGAACATGGAGGTCAAGGGGTGTCATTATCAAATTATCTGAAATACATGTGATATTAGCAGAGGGCTAGCAGCTGAATCCATTCATGTGCACATAATACCAACAATTAATTTAACGAAATAATAGACAGGCAAACGGAAAACAACAAAGTGAGAAAATCAAAGGCGAAGCCGTATGAGAATGTTGTCTTGGTTTCCATTACGGCCAACAACTCTGACCAGTCTCCATGCCTCACCCACCTTTTCATTCCACAATCCTTCATATACAAGCCATGGAAAGTATTTGAAAGTCCTTAGAATGTGAGTGGTGAGAGTACACTGCACAACCCCTTGTAGCAAGATTAAGGCTACTGTAAACTTTCTTTTGGGTCATTTCCAATTTCCTAAGCATTTAATCCTTGACAGATCCATCACTGATTAATGGAGAATGTCTGGCAAACATGGCCTCTACTTTCAGTTTTCCTTCTCCAATGTAAACTGACAAGTTAGGAGCCTGCGAAGTGCAACCTTTTCCTGTGCAAGACGTTCTTTAAGTAGATCTTTAACAATATTATTTACTGGCAGTCTATGGTAAATGGCGACTCAGAACTTCTGAAACATGGATCCACTGGCATTGGGTTGCCCCCTCATCTGTGTAGGGAAGGAGGGCTGGTTTCGATTGCCAAATACGGCAGCAATGGGGGGTGCCAAATACGGCAGCAATGGGGGGAGGATAAGACCTTTTAATATATTTCCCTCTGGCCTCTGAATCTTCTTTTTCTTCATACTATTCAGGAGATAGTCTCAAGGAGGAGGAAGAAGGTGAAGCAACAAGGAAGGTTTCAGGTGAAGGTGAAAGGGAGATCACCCTTTTCTGTCCCCTCTTCCTTGCCCTGGAAACTCTGCCATGCCTTGGGCATCGAGTCGAAGCCCCCATTTGACCATTCATGGATGCAGAAGACCTCATTGAAATTTCTACACCGCTTCACTCTATTTGCCTCTTCAGTGGCACCTCTTCTAGAGTGCTTGCGGCAAATCATTATGACTGGAGGTACACGCTTAACTTCAAAAATATGCTGATCTCCATCTACGTCTGATCCTAAATAGAAACAGTGAATAATGTCGAGGACATCCCAAGCAATGTGCATCCAGACTTTCTAGCATTATAAAAAAAGGCTTAAGCAGCGTAAAACTGGACACTTCCTTACTCCAAATTCAGGAGCCATTAGTATATGCTGCTTGTGACTCTGCTGTCCCAGCAGGGCAAGAGTTGCTCAATTCCACTGCAGTCCATAAGGGGTTAGCAGTACAACAGGGACTCACTCAACTTCTCTGTCACCCCTGCACCTCAGAATTAGTGGAAGGCCAGAACATCACTTGGAGAAAGTCTGCAACAGACAGCTCCTACATCTGCCCTGAGTGCTAGGACATGTATTAAGTTGGCCTGGAAGCACAATGCACGTGCACCAGATGGAGCATTCTTAAACAAAAGAGTAGGTGATAGCAGCGTTGCGGCCTTGCATCAGTTCCATGCATATTAGGGAATCGCCGGAGATACTCCGCTAGGGCTTCATGGCAATCTTCGAGGTGCATTTATTTTGAAGCGCTGTGCTTTTCTTTGCAGTTTTCTTTATTTCCAAAGCATTCTATTTCCTATCGTTCCATTTTAAGATCGTTGTTGTGTTCTGAAAAATCGTTAACCTGCATGTGTGGGCCAACATTCTTTGAAACATAAGTAAAGCTGTTCTTCACAGGATGTCCCAATTAGCGCTCCTTTTGTGAAGGGTCTGTGTTCAAAGGTCGTTGGGGTTTGGTTTATTTCAATTGATTTATAATTTAATTACTTGTATCATGTAATGTAGATTTGTAGAGCGCTGCTTGTCGCCCATGAGGGTATCCAGGCGCTGAGTAGGTGAGAGTAGGCGTGTGGTGAGGCTGGCCCGAGTACAGGCAGTCTCGATGGTCTCGCAAGAAGACTAATTGAAAAACCAGGCCTTCAGCTTCTTGCGCACTTGAAGAGGTTAGGAGAAGGCCCTGGCGTGGGGATCGTTCCAGTATTTAGCAGCTTGTTAGCAGAATGATCAACCTTCCTGTCATGGGAAAGAGACGTATTACTTTTTCTGACCCTCCTCTCCTAAAATCAACAGTGCCATACTTCCTCATCTAGTTATGTTGTACTGTTAGTGCCTAGGACAAGAAACAAAAGAAAGGTGCACCTGCAAAAGTAGCAGGCAAGAAGCCTCTTCAGTGATAGCGACTGTGTTTTGCTGCTCTTTTTTTTGCAGATGAAGGAGAATGTGGAATTCGGAGTCAAAATGAGCAAATATAATGTCCAGTGCTTGAATCATTATTTTTCCATTGTTAAGTATGAAGATCGAGGCCTCCCCCTCAGGTTCCCACACTTCCAAGTGTGTAGAAAAGGTGCAGGGTTTCCTACTGAAAGGGATGGTTCTCGTATTTGAGATGGTTCGTTGCTTGTTAAGAAGTGTGTGTTTCCCATTGGTAGGGACTGTCAGTAAACCAGCATTGACAAAGCCAATAGGTCTTGCCTATGTGGGAGCTATTGGCTTTGCCACTGTCTTTTAGCTATGTTGTACAGCAGCTTGGCTAAAAGTTAGTGACATTTTCCTCAGACATGTGTTGATGAAGGTTGGTGGTGGTCACTGATGTCCTCCAAGTTTCTGCTCCATACAGAGGACCCGATTTTGCGTTGGTGTTAAAAAGCCTGATCTTGGTTTACAGTGTTAGGTCCTTGGAGCTCCAGTTCTTCTTTAGCTGAATAAAGGCAGCCCTTGTCTTGCCGATTCTTGCCTTGACGTACTTTTCTGTGCCACCCTGCTTGTCTATGACACTGCCGAGGTAGGTGAAGGCCTCAACCTCTTCCAGTGCCTTGCCTGCAAGAGTGACTGCATTTGTGCTGGCTGTGCTAGCCTTCAGGATCTAAGTTTTTCCCCTGTGGATGTTGAGGCCAAGTTGTGCTGATGTGGCTGCCGCATTGTTAGTCATCACTTGCATCTGCAGATGAGTATGAGAGAGTAGGGCCAGGTCATCTGAAAAGTCTAGGTCGTCAAGCTGTGTCCAAGGTATACACTGGATCCCATTTCTTCTCCTTGCTGTGGATGTCTTCATGATCTAGTCTATGGCCATTAGAAAGAGAAAAGCGAGAGCAAACAACCCTGGTGGACTCCGGTCCTCCCTTGGAAGGCTTCCATGAGTTATCCTCCATGGACTATCTTGCAGGTCATTCCCTCGTAAGAGTTCCTGATGATTCTTACGAGTTTATCTGGCACACTGTAGTGGCGGAGGAGTTTCCAAAGGGGTTCTCTGTTTATGCTGTCATATGTGGGGATTCCCATTCCATCGACTGCTCAATGATGATGCGCAGTGTTGCAGTCTGGTCTGTGCAGGATCTATCTTTACGGAAGCCAGTTTGCTGATCTTGCAACTGAGCGTCGAATTTTCCCTTCATTCTGTTCAGGATGACTTTGTTCAGCACTTTGTCTGGGGTTGATAGAAGTTATCCCTCTGTAGATATCCTTCCCTCCAGTCTGATGGCACCTTTTGTTCTTCCCAGATCCTTCCAAACAAGGGGTAGGGCATTACTACTGATGTTTCAATGTCTGCCTTCAGTGCCTCTGCAGGAATTTTGTCAGGTCCTGCTGCCTTCCCATTTCTCAGATGTTTGATGGCTTGCTGCATTTCTTCCTTGGTTGGTATGCTGCATTCAATTGGCAAGTCCTTGTAAGTCTGGTGGAAACTGCGGCACTGCTGGTTTAGTAGTTCTTCAAAGTGCGCCACCCATCTTCTTTGTTGGCTGTCGTTACCCATAATTGTTCTTCCCAGCTTTGTCTTTAATAGGCTTATCTGAAAGAAACACGTTAGTTATAGATTCCTTACCTTAAAATTACCCCCAGGCGTCAGACTGGATCCGGAAAGTTTTTTCGTCAGCAGTACCTCTGTGCGTCGGAAGGTGGCGTCGGTCGGCTCCGCGTCCGCCGTTGGCGTCGTGGTCGCCGGGATAACGTCGCGGCAGCTACTTAGATGCCGCCCTTGCGCGCTGACGTCAGTTCTTTCTTTTTCCGCGCCAGCCAGCGCAGATCCGGGAAGAGCGGTACCTCCAGTCACTTTTTGACTGCCTTTTTTCTCGACTTTTGTCGACTTCTTTTTCGAGTCTTCGACTCCAGGTGCACGAGGGATGCCCGGCTTCAAGCCATGCGGTTCCTGTCATCGGATGATGTCGGTGACGGATCCGCACCGCGTGTCTCTTTTGCCTGGAGCGCGACCACAACCCCAAGTCGTGCTCCGACTGCCGGTCGATGGCGCCAAAGGCTTTGCGGGAGCGGTCCTGAAAGCTGCTTGAGCACCGGCATTCGGCTCCGTGCCGTTCGAGATCCCGGTCGCGAGGGAGGTCGAGGGACCGGTCGCGGAGCCACCACCATTCGTCGAAGTCTTCGGGGTCGGGTAAGTCGAAGCATAAGAAGAAGTCGGAGAAGCATCGTCGGCCGACCCGACGAGGGACGCGGGTGGTGCCCCTCCCGCGGCTCTGCGCGCGGAGCCCAAAGAGTCGACTCCGTGTTTCCCTCCCTTCCCAGGACCCGGAGTGACTCCCGCCCAGCTTCGTACGTGCTACGAGGCGATGCATGCTGTGAAAGGCAGCGAGTCTTCTAAGACCCTCAATGCTGCCCGGTGCAGGGTTCCACCTCTAATTCACTTTGGGTTCGCTATCAAAATAATGAGGCAAGCGCCGGAAACTGGAAGACAAGAAAAAGGTTTATTTCTCATGAGGAGATCATGTCAACTGCAGACACCGGGATGTCTGAGGGAAGTGCTCTGCTGATACTCCTTTGGCTCTTCCTTTTATACTGGTTTGACACAATGCATTTGTTTCATTACCATGGTTACACAAGCTTGGGGTCCCCGCCCCGGGCAGGTTGTCACACAAGCCCAACAGTAATTCTCTTCCCACCCAGGTCAAACAGACAATCTTATCTTGCAGCTGGACCTTGCTTCAGGGTCTAAAACATGTGAGACCGGCCAGATCTAAGAGTCCGTTCTGTTGATAAAAACAGGTCCCATTGTTGGTAACAACAAGTCTTGCTGTTTGCAGTGCAATAAATCATGTTGCAAGAGTCTTTTTGGTGTTTGGAACCTGTTTGTGTAACTAGGTGCAGTGAGGGGTAGAGTGTCCAAAAGGTTTGCCTGAAAACAGAGATGAGAGGAAAAACGAGTTTCTGGCAGCAAGTGGCGCTGAGGTTTGTTGTGGCAATAGAGTTTATAGCCCCCAGCACACATAACAGGTTGGTCAGAGGGTCAGAGGGATGCTAGTACGGGCAGGGTGAAACAAAGGTGACCAACAGAGTACAAAATGGCTGTGATAGATTAAAATGACTGCAACTTATGTGCACATAGAATTCCACCAGACAAGATGGCGCAGGTAATGTTCATGATTATTGTTTTGCTTTTAACAGTGGCCCCTTTGAACATAACTAGCCAGTTTGTCAGTCTATTTCGATCTCCATAATGTCCTGTATCTCTTGATCATACATTACTCTCATTTTTGTTAGCTGAGTGTCCATAGTCTTAGGGTGCAAGGTAGTTATGCAAAGAGAACACAAAGGTGGTATACAGTGTATACCCAAACAACAACCACATATTGTCAATACTGGGACCAAGAGAATCATTGATATTTTCCAACCCCACTCCTTCAAGATGCCCCAAAGCCAACTTCCAATTGTCCAAGTCTCTGATCCTTGATGAATTTCTGAAGATAGTCTATGGAGATGTTCGATTGCTTCATAGACAGAAGGTGAATTATCAGGAATGTATACACAGCAGCTGGCACCGATGATGCGGCATGCTCCTCCACGGTCCGCTAGTACCACGTCCAGGACCATGCGATTTTGCAGGGTAACCAGACGGATCGCTTGGAGCTCAGCAGTGTTGTTGGTGAGGATGCCAGCAGTGACGTTCAGGGCGGTCTCTACCGCTTGGGACAGATGTCTGATGGCTCGGCTGTTTGCCATCGGACCCCATAGCGGGACGAGCCCTTTTGCTGCGTCGAGGAACTGTGATGAGGCAGAGTCTGCTTGATCAATGTCTTTAGAACGCTTTCTCGATGATGCTCTGCAGGGGCTGTGTAGGTTGGTGGCAAAACAAAGGCGATATAGCACGTGCCCCCCCAGTTTCTTGGGAGCCAGGTGTAGGCTTTGGTTCCACAAACAAAGTACATATTGGGTGATGCAACAAGCGCTGGGGGTTAGCAGTGTTCAAAGTCCTTACAATGCTACAGGTGCTGTGACCTACATTCTTAGTCCCACGGCCTTCAATGCATACA
>CAWUFW010025379.1:0-45871 GCA_963921515.1 Calotriton arnoldi
TACCAGGCTGCCCATTGGCATGTCTGGCTGCTACCCAGGCCCTCAGCGCCTTCTGTAGCTCCTCCTTCCTTGTGAGGCCTTTAATTTGGACTTTCAGGTTTTTACAAATCGCTCGTAACTCCTTTACGGCGTAGGATTCCAACCTATCCTCCTCAAAGATAACTTCCAGAGATGCAACGGATGATGCAATTGATTCAGGCATGACAAAAGTAGTGAGTTGAAAACTGGCAAGATCAAAAATAGGCCAAAAGAAAAAGAACCAGTATGTGGTACGTAATGGTTCTGCGATATGGTAGTAGTGCACACCAATCACTGTAAGTCAAGTGCAAACACAAGTCCTATCCTCACCGCTGACAACCAATGTTAGAAATGGGATCTCTAGTTGGCAAGGGCTTGCACCTTTGTCCAAGTAGGGACCCTTCTTCCTAGTCAGGGTAAGGGTGTTACACTCGTGAAGTAACCCCTGCTCACCCTCGTGGTAGCTTGGCACGAGCAGTCAGGCTTAATTCAGAGGCAGTGTGTAAAGCATTTGCACATAACCAACAGTAATACAGTGTAAGCACTACAAACGGACACCACACCAGTTTAGAAAAATAACCAATATTTTATATACTCAAGACAAGACCAATTACGACAAAAATCCACAATACTATACTTTAAAAATGAATGCTTGATACGGTAACTTCTTCTTTGCAGGAATAGCACAAAAGCAAAGTTCGTACGAGTCGGTAGCTCCGTCCGAGCCTACCGCGATGCTGAAAACCACAGAGTCTAACAGTTCCAGCCGACCGCGTCGATACGGGCCAGCAGAGTCGTGAACAGACTCGGTTACAGTACCTTTCTCGTTGTGGCTGGTACGGAGTGTAGGAGCCGGTCGGCGTTCGTCGCGGTGCAAGACGGAGCGATGCAAGGTGCGGTGTCCCTCGATGCGGTGCAGGCAGCGGCTCGATGAGCGTCGTGCAGACGGAGTCGGTGAGTCCAAGGCGTGCGATGCAGGGCAAGACGGTGCTCGATGCGGTGCTGACCGGTTGCGATGCAGGCGACCAAGCCGGAGTGCGGGAGCTGGCGTCGGACAGCGGTGCGAGTCGGAGCGGTGCGTCGCAGACGTGCGAGCGGTGCCCCAAATGCGGTGCGGTCTCGACTCTTGAGCCAGTTGCAGCGACCGCGTCGGTCGGGTCCGGTTGGTTCAGTGAAGCGATGCGATGCGAACTGCGGTGCCCACAGGTCACGGTGCAAGCAGCGGCTCGATGTTGGCGGCGTCGGACGTCGCCCACGGTGAGACCAGGGTTGCGATGCGAAGCGGGGCGATGCGGTCTGCGGTGCAAACAGGTCACCGGCCAGGGATGGATTCGGTTGATGGAGTCGGTTGCAGTTCCCTTCCTCTGTGGCAACTGAAACAGCGTTCCAGAAGCGGTACCCAGAGGCTTGTGAAGTCTTTGTAGTCCCTGAGACTTCTTAACAGGAGGCCAGCTCGGTTCCAGGCCCTTGGAGATACTCAGCACAAGTTTGTAGAAAGTTCAGTCCAGTCCTTTCACTGCCCAAGGCAGAAGCAGCAGCTGCAGGCCAACCCAACAAAGCAACAACACAGCAAAGGGGCAGTACTCCTCCTGGCAGCTCTTCCAGCTCTTCGTCTTGGCAGGTTCCTTGATTCCAGCGAGATCTAAATTCATGGGGTCAGGGCCCCAATATTTATATCCCAAATTCCTTTGTTCTCTGAAGGCAGAGAGGCCTTTGCCTAGTCCAAACCAGTTCTGGAGCACTTTGTTGACAAGTCTCCGTCCCTTCTTTCAGTGAGTAGGCCAGGGACATCAGACGCACCACAGGAGGTGGAGCCAGCATTGTGGAGGGAAGGCACTGTCCTATTCAGGGCCCAGGTGCGACCCCTCCCACCCATCTACATGTAGATCTTGCTATTCAGCCCTGTGCTGACTCACCCTGTCTCCTGGCATCCCCCAGCCCCTGTCACTCACATTCCAGACAAGGAATACACAACCTCGCAGAGGCAGGCTTGGATGGTTAGACAAGAAAATACCCACTTTCTAAAAGTGGTATTTTCAAACACAGAATGTTAAAACCAACTTCACTAAAAGGTGCATTTTATCATTCTGAGTCCAGGCATACTAAACTCGAATTTCTACCATGTTCCCGGGGTCAGTTAGGATTATAAGCTGTAATAATCAAAACTGCCCGTTCTGGCCTAGGGGGAACAGGTAGCCTTGCAATAGTGAAAACGAACTAGGCTGTAATTCACTATCAGGACATGCCGCACACACCCGGGCATGTCCTACCTTTCGCTACAACGCACCCTTGCCCACAGGGGTACCTTCTGCCTACCTTAGGGGTGACTAACATGTAGCAAAGGGAAGGTTTAGGGACTTGCAAGTGTGTGCACTTGCCAAGTCGACATGGCAGCCCCAGGCTGCGCACAGGCTCTGCGGTGGCAGGCCCGAGTTACACTTTACGGGCTGTTTGCGTGGGTGGCACAATCCAGTGCTGCAGCCCACCAACAGCATTTGGTCTATAGGCCCTGGCACTCGCAGTGCACTTTACAAGGGACTGACAGATAAACCAAATAGGCCAATCATGGAAACACCAATCCATAACACATTTTATACAGGAGCACTTGCACTTTCCCACTGGACCGCAGTGAGGAAAGTGCGCAGAATCATTACACCAGCAAAAACAGAGTCAAAACCGGGAGGTCAGAAAGCAAAAAGTCAGGGGAAACACGCCAAAAGATGCCAAGTCTAACAGCCACCCTACGCAACACCACTGCGTATGAAGCACCCTCCTCCGTAGGTAGGAGGAGACAGCATGCCAAGGTCTGGGGAGGTATCCAGACCACTGGCTTCCCCCAACTCCTCTCTCCAGTCCGGTTCATCCAACTGGTCAGCTAAAGGGTCTACAGACCCCTCCCAGTCCTCCTCACCCTCCTCTGGTTGCCAATCTGGCCTGCAGGGAACACCAGGGTAGAACAGAGATACAAAAGTACTGCTCTGCGCCGGATCCGGCGTCTGTCGACATTGGACCGACTCCGTGTCCAAGTCAGGGTGGAGGCCGGGGTCGACGCCGGCTGGGGACACAACCGGCGTTGGGTACGGACGTGGTGCCGGTGGAATCGGCGCCGATGGAGGTGTTACAAGGTCGACCGGCACCGATCCGGATCCAGGCCTGCATCCAAGGAGACCCTGTGGTGCTGGGGCCGGAGCCGCCGGCGTCGAAGGCCCAGGGCCCCCAGCCAATTCCGCGGGGCCGAAGGCGCGCCGGCGGACTCGGGCTGCCCAAAGATGGCATGCATCGCTTCGCAGAAACTCCGAAGCTGGGCAGGGGTCGCTCCAGCTCCCGGAAAGAGAGGGAAACTCGGAGTCGATCCTTCAGGTTCCGCACGCGGAGCCGCGGTACGGGCACCGTCCGCATCCCTCGTCGCGTCGGCCGACGGACGGGGAGAAGTCGAAGAGCGACGATGCTTCTTCGACTTCTTCTTGTGCTTCGACTTACCTGAGGAGTGCGAAGACTTTGATGACAAGTGGTGGTGACTCCACGGCCGGTCCCTCGACGTCCCAAGTGACCGGGACCTCGAACGGCGCGGAGAAAACTGCGGGCCTCGAGAGGCTTTCGGGACCGCTCCCGCAAAGACTTCGGATTCATGGTCCGACAGTCGGAGCACGACTTGGGGTCATGGTCGCGCTGCAGGCACCAGAGGCACACGCGGTGCGGGTCCGTAACCGACATCAGCTTGCGACAGGTGTCGCAAACCTTGAAGCCGGGCCGAGGACGACTGGACATCCCTGCGTGCACCAGGAGTCGATAGACGCAAAAACGGTGTCGACAAAAGTCGCAAAAAAGTCAGTCAAAAAGCGACTGGAGGTACCGCTCTCTCTGGATCTGCGCTGGCTGGTGTGGAAAAAGAAAGAACTGACGTCAGCGCACGAGGGCGGCGTCTAAGTAGCTACCGCAATGTCATCCCGGCGACCACGACGCCAACGACGAACACGGAGCCGACCGACACCACCTTTCGACGCGCCGGGGTACTTCTGACGAAAAAAGTCTCTGGATCCAGTCTGTCGCCTGGGGGTAATTCTAAAGGTAAGGAATCTATAACTAATTGTCTCTTTCAGATTAAAGTGGCAACAAGTACTTAATTCCTCTACCATGCTATTGCTCATATCATATTATGGCAGGAAGTCCTCTGTAGTCTGGAGGTGGGAGATGACCGCTTGGGGCGAGCTGGCCTTCAACAGCCAGTCATTGAGATCGGGGAAGACTAGCACCCCTGATCTCCGCAGATGAGCTGCCCAAGTGGAGCACAGTGAACTGAAAGTGCTCATGGCCTACC
This sequence comes from Calotriton arnoldi, assembly GCA_963921515.1. NCBI lineage: Eukaryota > Metazoa > Chordata > Amphibia > Caudata > Salamandridae > Calotriton > Calotriton arnoldi. Next base: position 4,337 of record CAWUFW010025379.1, read on the forward strand.
ATGAACCGCAGCTAATGTCTGTGAGCAGGCAGGAAGGGGATGTGGACGTATGCATCCTGCAAGTCCAAACCTACCACCCAATTTGCATATTTCACTTAATCTCATCATAATCACTTTTTACTCTCTCCTTCGGCTTGTACTTCTTTCCATCTTTCCTTTTTCACCACATACAGCTGATGTATGTGGTGAAAAGGGAAAGATGGAAAGAAGTACATGCAGAAGGAGTGAGTAAAAAGTGATTATGATGAGAGATTAAGTGAAATATGCAAATTGAATAACTTCCGAACAGAGATGTTGGAGAAAAATGGGCATAAGTGAGTAAAGCAGAGTAAGAGATTGCAGAAGAAAGTGAAGTATAAAGAGAACAGGAGTGATTGAGACGCTCCAGAGATTAACTCTTCCACAGACCTTTAGAATGTTTAATTGATAATCTCCTATTGCCAGAATCTACTATTTTCAAAATTGAAATATCATATTCAATTATAATGATATATAATTAATATGTGGTGAAAAGGGAAAGATGGAAAGACGTACAAGCAGAAAGAGAGAGTAAAAAGTGATTATGATAAGAGATTAAGTGAAATATGCAAATTGAATAACTTCCGAACAGAAATGTTGGGGAAAAATGGGCATAAGTGAGCAAAGCAGAGTAAGAGTTTGCAGAAGAAAGTGAAGTATAAGAGAGCAGGAGTGATTGAGACACTCCAGAGATTACTTCTTCCACCGACCTTTAGAATGTTTAATTGATAATCTCCTATTGTCAGAATCTCCTATTTTCAGAATTGAAATATCATATTCAATTACAATTAATCAGAACAATATTTTTTATCACTTATCTAGTGGTGCATAAAAATCAGTGCTAGCAAGCATAAATAAGGGCAATAGGTCTGACTTGCTTTAAATGTATATTGTTATTGTGTGATAAGTTAGGATGCACGTAAGGAAAAAACACAGGGCTACCCAAATTCTGTTCAGGTGGCACATTAAGTCAAGCACAAGATTCAAGTTCACAGGTTTCAGGCCTCCACCTTGATGATATAAGCCACTGATATCAGCACGACTCGTGTAAATAACTTCGTTACAGTTCTTTGGTCTCACCCCTTTTGGAACCCGCCAACTTTTGATCCCACTTAAAGCATCAACTAAGATATGTGATGGTTAACTTATTTTCAGTTTTATTTTTTATTCCAAGCACATGACTGTCACACTCAGACTATGGTATTTTTTAACTTTTCGTTTTTGTAGTATATGCTTGCAAAAAAATAAATAAATAATTTTGCACCACCTAGCTAGGTTCAAGTCTTGTTTGCTATTAAATGTCTACATTTTAGTTTTCTGGCAGGTCACTTCCTGCAGGGTAATTATTTTAATATTGTTTGACTACACTTAATTGTTTCTTGGTTCGATGTACAATTGTCAAACCATCAGCTTATTGGAGGACATTTATCTTCCCCTACTTAGAGAACAAAAGCAGGACAAGATTAAATCCAAAGACATTATGTTATCTCTTTCATACACTTGGGTCCTTAGATACTAGTATAATAAAATGTAAATACCATTTTTGAATTTGTGGATTAAGAACACTGCTGGGGTCTGAGCCCTAGAATTATATAACAAAAAGACAGAGCATTGTGCTATAATTAAGTTATCTCCACATGGACTTATATATTCTCAATCAATCACTTTATTCGATCCACTTAAAGCATAGATCATAAAAGTACATATCGGGTTAAAATAACAACTCAATAAAACACATTGCCCATTACTAAGATAAAATCATATAAAATAATTCTCCTCATGGGCATGTAATGGACTTCTATAGCACAGACTTATATATTCAATATTCCCAAACACTGCAGAAGAAGTTAGCGTTAATTGGTAAACCACATCATTTGGTAAAGTATACAATACTACACCTGTGAAGCTCTATATAATCCTGACAGTTGAAAGGATGTTACTGAAGACCACATTTTGTACATTACAGCTTACAGCCCACCCTGTTACACATACAAAACCATTATCCTGAAATATTGGAACAAATAAAATATTGCTCCAGGGCACACTTAGAAAAATACTTGTTTTATTTAAAAATTGAAGAAGCATAAGACAATCGCCTGTCCGGATGTACCGCGTTCTCCAGAGGCCACAGAACAATATGTAGTCTAACTAGGACCTCACAGAGTTTGTGGTCCCCTTCCTTTGTGAGAGCTGTGCCTGCAACATGGAGACCAATTCTATAGTTTGCAATGACAAAACAATCAGTCTAAGAGCCCCATTTACCTGTTGCGTACCCCTGAAATTTGGCCTATGTAGTGTGTACGATGCAAGCAGTTTTCCGACCCGGATATATTATTGAGGGGTTTAAGTGAGAAGTTGGAATTGACTTCTTTAGTAGTTCTGTTATTGATGTTCCCTACATTTTGAAAGACATCCCTAAAGCAGTGTGCTCTTGGATCATTCTTATTTATGACTGGAGGAGATCAATACCTGCGCATTCAACGCTATAGGATGTATACCTTTAACTCACAAGAATTTTGAAAGTGTATGGCGAAATGTAGGAAGGTGGAGTATAATGTGGTGATACTGGTTAGACTTCACCGTGCACTACTCTCACAATCCCCAAAGGTGGTCCTTGGATTCACAATACTAAATCCTGAGCTCAGTCCTAGTAGTGTGGCAAAGAGCAGTCAGGTTTTACTAGAGGAACATGTGTTAGGCATTTGAGAGTACCAACATGGATGATAAGTAACTGACAACTCAAAAGAAATCTAAGACCAATTTCTAGAAATAAAGCAGATTTTTATATTAATTTAGACACTAAAAGGAACGTGATCAGATGCATATAACCTGAGTTATGGATTTTAGAAGAAAACATAAATCACAGCAATTCAATACTGCAGAACTTTTGCACTGCAGTCAATGGGGAAAAGTAGTAGCGACAGTCAGTCACTTGCAGGTCAAGTTGCGTGGAACCCAATGAAGGTAAAGGTGATGCGGGTCCCAAGACCAAGTCATGACAGCCAGTGACGTGGATCCCGGGTGCAGAAATTTCCTGGCTGTCCCTGGTGCTGAATGGGAGCAGCGGGATAGCTGCTTTTACGGCATGCACAGTGCAGCGAGGGGAACAGGGTGCAAAACCTCAACAAAGGGGCAGCTGATGACTTCGGATGAAAGTTATGTGGAGTTCCCTCTAGATGCAGCTTTGAGTGAAAGGGGTTAGTTGCCAGACTGGTGACCAACAAGCCTTGGCAGTGGTAAGTACAGCAAATAGGTCCTTAGCCGCCCGGAGGGTTCCGGGGAACACAGTAGCTGCATGAAACTTCATGGAGGGCAGGACTACAGTTCCCACAATGCACTGGGCCATCTGGATTTGGGCGATTCCTCAGAGGGCACAATGGCCAGCGATTCTTCAGATCCATTGTGTTTTTACCTGCAGTTTGCAGGAGATTAGTGCCACTAGTCCAGGGGTCTCTGAGGTTGCTTCTGACTCTTACAAGGGTCCCTCTGTCTGGGGGAGCCGAGCTTTAGCCTAAAATGTGTCTCAGCCGGCAGTTCCAGGAGTGTTGCCACTGGTGCAGAGTATCCCTCTTTTTGTTTGTGCAAGTCGTGTTGTTGCAGACTCAGGTCTCCCCTTTGTCCCCTTGGATACAGGTTCGTTTAGAACTGAGGTTCTGGTGTCAGGGGTAGCCCTTAAATCCTAGATTTAGGGATGTTAGGGGTGTGGGTGCGAGTGGCCAATGGGCTACTAGTTCCAGTGGCTAATCCTCACCTTAGGTGACCACATAAAGGGTTGTAGGTCACTTTTTATACCCAGAACCCACTATTCTACCACTTGTAAAAATGGCAGAAGTCTTCCTTAGCTGTACAGACCAGGTATCCCACCCTCAAGGTGTGGCTAGCCTTCTGGGGGTGTACACCCCCTGAAAACCCAATTCTCCCGCCTGCCCGGGTGCAAATATGCCTGGGGCAGGGGAAGGGCCGATTCCTCCTTTGGGAGGCAGCCTGGTTGCATATCACAGGCAGTGCAGCCTTGGAAGCTCATCACCTTGATGTGCCACTTCATTAGCCAGCCAGTCAGGGAGGGAGGTGTGACCTCCTTCCCATCCAGGCCATTGTTTCTGAACCTTGGGAGAGTTCACACCTCCTGGCAGGGGTTCATATTTCTGTCTTGGCGGCAGAAAGCGCGGGCTGTCAGCCAGACCACAGGAAAGGCTGGGGCAACCAGGTGGGCAACCTCGAAGGTAGCCACCTGGGTGCATGCCACATTGTCATCAACATGAGATTTGTGTCAAGGGTGATGAGGTACGTTGTTTAATACCGAACACAAAATATTTAGGCCATACCATAATGGAGCTGCCAACTTCGGGTTTGCCCGGATGCCAGCCTATGTTATCCTATGGATCGTCTATCCTTTATAGTGTCCTTTAATGGTAAAGGCCACTATAGGGACTTATAAGCTTGCACTTACATGTCCATACTTTTAATATAATGCACCTGTGTCTTGGGCTTTAGGAGGTTTTCCTTAAGGGTGACTGGCATATAGTAAAAATAGTGCATTGACTTTGCCACACATGGTGAGGGCAAAGTCGAGTTCGAGCAGTTTACACTGCTCCTGCAGTCTGCAGTGGTAGGCCTGCTGTCAATAGTTTACTTGGGTCACTCAGGGTGGAACAAACAGTGCTTCAGGCCCTGGTGACCACTTTAACACCCATGCCCTGGGTACCACTGGTACCGTATACTAGGGACTTACGTGACCACTTTAACACCCATGCCCTGGGTACCACTGGTACCGTATACTAGGGACTTATAAGGGGGTTAAAGTATTTTGACAATTGGCATTACCAATTCATGCATATTAGTTTTAGGGAGAGAGCACTGGCACTGGTGCCTGGGCAGCAGGCTCCAGTGCACTTTCAGAGTCATAACCACCAGCATTGGGGCAAAAAGTGGGGGGTGACCATACAAAACGGGACCTTTCCTACACAAAATAAATAGTGTATTCATTTATGAGTAATAAAAATGTGTGTTTCTAACTATAAATTCTAATACTGTATGTTCATTTGGTCTTTTGTGGAACTTTGTGTGATTTGGACATCTTTACTATAAAATGAGAAGTTAATAAGAATATCAGTTAATATTGACATCATCGAATATCCAGACTACAATCTAAAAGGTAACTGTGGTCGCATGAGTGATGGCAAATAAACAGGAGGTACTGGCTGACCATTACTCTTATACCTCCATTAACCATTCCTTAAGTAGCCACAGGAGCAAAATGAGATATGTACTAGTAATACAATGGAAAGTAGTCTCCCACATGCAGGAAAAAGGCTAGATGCTAGTAACTTCTCTCTTATGAAAGTGTACTAAGTTTGATATATGCCCCGTGGACATATCTGTGATATCACTGGTTGGAAGTTTATGTACTTTAACACATGCACAATGAAAAGTCCCAGATGCCAGGAACCATTTTAAAAGTATCCTTATCTGGGTTGACTGTTTTATGCGGCTGAATCAGTGACTGTCCAATATGGTTAATACTGAGTGCTAAATTTGTGAAAGAGAGTGCCGGTGACCGAAGCTTTGCTTAGAAGCCGTGACTGGTGCAATTAAACTTCAGTGTGCCAAATACCAAGGCTGGTAGTCTTAAATCCACCTCATGCCTCTTTACTGCACTGCTAGACACTTCCTACCCTTTTATCTCACTCTTGCAAGTTCTTTGCAGGACTGGTCAGCCAGGCAAGCAGGCAAGTGGACAATCCCCTGGGAGGCTGGAGCCCTTTGGTGGTCGGTTTTGACACTTGGAGGCCGCTTTCGGCCCACAGGAGTGAAGAGCATGTTACGTGATCCCGGTGGCAACGTGAATGCGTTGCTCTGGTTCTAGCATGCATTAGCACGTCTGCACATGGGGGCTGAATATAGGTTCCCAGTCCGGCCCTGTGTAAGTTCCTGCCTTCTCCCTCTGTGACGGATTTGCTGTCTTTTTCTCGCTCCATCTTTCTGATCTGTGTTTTTCTTTCTCTTGCACTTGGTAAATATCTGATTGGGAAAAATAAGTGACGGTCCACAAATTTAAGTTTCTATGGCCCCAGAGGTAACCACCGGCTCAAATTCATTAGTCTAAATTCAACAGGGAATTCTTCAGAGCAAAGCCCACCTCAAAGGAAACCTCAGCTCCCTATTTGCTGAGTGATTTTACATACCTTATGCTTTGTTGTCCAATCAACAGACTATTTTAACAGATTCTCAAATTCCCTTACATTCGAGAGTACTTTTCCTAAATGTATGATCATTGTGAGTGCTTCTCATTTACTGCAAGTAGGAAAATATTCTTCATTCATTTAAACGTAGAAATTACCATTTTATGCAGGATATAGTTTTGTGCTTAATTTTATTCAACTAAAAGAGAATCTCTGCGCACATTTAAGTGATATGTTGTTAGGACAAATGTGGTGTGAGTTTTTGCCAAGCAAGTGTACATTTATTAGGAAATAACAATTTTTGAGCGAAGATTTTCGAGAGGAGACTGATCTACAGAATTATTTACGGTGATTTATTCAAGCAAAGTCATACATCTAAAAAAGGTTATCTGTGCGTATGCCCGTCTAACACCAAGTTAACTTTTCATGTCTTTTATGTTTCGTTTCCCAACATGCCAATGGGAAGACCACCATTAGGCCAAGATAGTTTGCAATCCTATTAGTTGATGTTTGTGACTGGAAAAAGGGACCATCTTTGTAAGGTAATGTGAGATTCAATGTAAGGTTCTTTATCACTTTGGTTATATAGGGTGTCTGATATATTCCTCTCTTTTCTCTATTCAAATCTGTTATGGTTCTGGGCAACCTTGGGTACTGATGTAAGTGGGAGTTCAACTCCCCTTAAGTGGAACTCCTGTCGAAGATGGCCAATAAAGACAGACTCCAGTCCTAGATAGCCAAAAACATTGCCACCATTTCAGTAGCTCTATTTCAGCCTGTTCCTGTCGGGTGACTCCTGTTCTGGGCAGTCCCTTCCTTTCAGGTGGTCCCTTTAGTGTGCCTCTGATCAACGTAACAGTTTACACGATTCTTCTGGCTTGCTTGTACTGTTGGTTTCTTTGCTCCTGCTTCAACTTTGCTCCAGTCCTGTCAGCTCCAGCTCTCTTCTAGTGCAGCCGGCTTCATCAATGCTTCAGTTTTGATGGCTTCAGCACAGTTCTAGTCCAGGTCTTACGCAAATCTAATAAAAATGACAGACTTGCAAGAACTGTTCTACAATAGGGAAATTACACCTTGGGAATTGTTTGTGCCTTTTCTTACTGGTACTGTCAGGTACTACTTCTCAGATGTCGTCTCTCTCTGCAACCCATGTCACGCCTGGGCAGACAGTGGGGCTTCTAAGAAGGAGGGGAAGGACCAACACTATGTCCATCGCTTGTTACAATCCTGATTTCCACGGCTGGAAATCCTTCTTCTTAGGCTATAACTAGACCGTGGTCTCAATTCTAAATTTGGAATGATTCCATACTTGGACAGAAAATGAGTTTCCGGCTGAATATGGAATCATAGAAGTTTCAATAAATAAGACTCACCTGATTCCTCCACTCATCCTGCCACATTTCACCAGCAAGAAGTTTGATGAAATGTTACTGGGAAACGGCTAAAAAATGGGAAATGTTTGCAGAAAAGGGATACAGTAATTCCAGTTCCGTCAATAATTCACCAATTCTGCGAGCGCTCTCATGGTCTAACTCTGAATACTGTGCTACTTTCACATCAAAACAATTACAGACACCTATGTGTAATTTAGTGCATGGAAATACCAGATCGGTATTCCCTGAAGCACTAATGACGGCCTCAGTGTTATTTGGGAAGTAAGCTACATAAGAGAAGGTATCGTATTTGTAGATATGTTGTTTTTATAGAAAAATATTTCTATGTCTCATACACCTGATTATCATCAATAGGAACTCCATAGGGGAGCGTACTTCGTCATATACAAGAAAAAACACGGGTGGCCACTATAAACAAGTCCAGAAGTGTCAAAATAGATAAATCCAGAGGACATTCAAGTCAGGCTTAAGAAACAATTGCCCAATTGTGTGGGAAACTTTTCTTTTGTTTTTTTAGCTGAGAACTCACTTAACAGGCTTGTAGCTACATGGGTAAACAGCTGTGCACGGGTAAAAGTAACTTATGGCTCCACAGTATGTTGCAAAATGTATTTAGTGGTGGGAGGAGCCCCCTTGACCCTGAGAATGAGTGTTCAGGGAGAGCCCCAGTGTGAGCTAGGTAGGGCTGAAGACCGATGTACATCTACCTTGCTCATAGAATGTAACAAAATATGCATGCAATTTAGGGTGCACAATTTGGGATTTGAAGTAAAGAAAATGTAGTTTTAGAAGTAGCTCGACTGGCCTATGGCCCTAACACTCACTAGTTGAGCAGTGAAATATACAAAATATGATCACCGTGGTGGAACAAAGGTTCCATGCACTAGTTGTCTGAAGCTCATAAGGACTTAACTGCATAGGTTACTGTTTTAATGGTAGTGTAAAATGTATTTATTAAACGTACCGAGCGTTCCATGCCTGACAAGTGGGAAATATTCAAAACATGTTAGTGTATAAAAGATGCATTATCAAACAACTTGTATTACTTTAAGTGAAATTTCTTGCGGATCATTCTGTTTGCTATTCCCTCATTCAAAAATTCAAAATATTTCAGTCAGTTTAGTAAGCAGTGGCCATCCAAGTGATGAATGAAGGGTATTTTACTCCTCAATCGTATCTCATAGTTTTTTTTTTTTTTGTAAACGGGGTTTTACTCTGAATGAGCCACTTAGGTTAATGTGATGCAACTTTGTTTATGAAGTTATTAAACAAACCGGTATGGGGGGGCGTGGCTTGGCAAGTCATCATGGCGGACGTGTGTTGATCGCACTCCGTCCGGCCCCATGATATCCTGCATGTTTATCCTGTTTCTCCGGCGCTGACACGATCCCTGAGCTGTCCCGCCGAATACTGCATGTGGCGGCGTACCCCTGTGCCGATCTCCGTGCTGCTGGGGATCTGCTGAGGACATCGCGGCGATCGAGGGAGGACGCAGCCTGCGGGAGGCGTGCCCACACAAGGAGCAGGGGAGTTGCCTGATCCCTCGCCCGTCCGGAGGTGCCATCGCTGCCGCGGCGGAGGGGGCGGGTCGCGCCTCGGCGATCCCGCGGGCCCGGCTGGTGCCGGCGGGGCTCATCCCCGGGGTGTTGGCGGCCCCTGTTCCGATGAGGCCTGACCGAGTTGCAGAGCGGCTCAGTGACCGGATCTGGTCACGGAAGCGAGGCGCCGTTGAGGGTATGCGACGCGATCGGCTGGCCGCCATCTAGCGGTGGAGGATTGCTCCGGGAGGCGCCAATATTGGATCCCTGGGAGTGTGTGGGCCCTTCGGGACATTGTGTGCGGTGTGGGGTCTGGGGACCACCTGTAGGCCCGCTGGCACGAATACGCCCTTGACCCGTGCCTGCCCGCCGCCTCCCTCTCCCCCCCTTTTTTTTTTGAGATCATACTTACTGGGGAATCGGCGGCCGGTCGGGCCACAGGGGGAGCGGGCATTGGTAGAAAGACTGCACCACCGGGGGGCTGCCCTGATTTGCTGGCCGTGTGGAGGTGCTGTCGCGGCGTCTGCCGGGGGTGCGAGCCGCGCCCCGGTGGCCAAGTGAGCTCGGACTGGTGCGGAAGGAGCAGGGCTCATCTTTGGTGTGCGGGCGGCCCCTGGTCCGGCGGGACCCGGCTGCGCTGCATTGTGACTCGGTGGCCGGATCGGGTCACGGAGGTGAGGTGCCATTGGGGGTGCATGATATGGTTGGCGGGCCGCCATGTTGAGGCCATAGACTTCTCTGGGAGGCGCCCCTACTGGCTCCACAATATCACCTGTGCCGCTGGGCCTGGGGGCTGTTTGGGGCCTGACACCACCAATACGACGTTGTGAGGCGCCTGCCTCCCTCTCCTTTTTGCATCAGCTCCTGCAAGGGATTCGGCGGCCGTGTCGGGCCGCGGGTGAGGCAGGGATCCGCTGACCACCAACACCCGCGCTCGTCTTGGTGGGGCCTCGGCCCATCTGTTCCACCGCTGGGTCCGGGGCGCAGTTGGGGGTGTGATCCTGGCTCCATCCTGAGGCGAGGGGGCCCTTAACCGTCTCGGGGTGACCGGGACCGCGGGAGAGGTATCCCTATCTCCCTTGTTTTCTTGGGCCACTATGGCACGGGACAAACCAGGCAGTGGCTCTGGCAAGCAGAGCACTATGGATAAATATACGGGACAGGGGGCTCCGGCAGCTGCATCCGGGGGACCACAGAGTGCGGTGCCTGATAATGCGGCCCTCCTGACAGCTATCACCCAATCCAGAGAAGATTTGGAGGCTAAGATTGGGGCGGTCGAATCTGATGTTATGCTCTTACGCCAAGATTTGAGGAATGCGGTCGCCTGCATTACTGAGACAGAGACGAGGGTCTCAGGTGTGGAAGACCCGGTCGCTACCCTGCAGCAAAAAGTATCGTCCTTGGAGACTACGCAGCGGGGCCTAGCATCGAGAGTGGAGGATGCGGAAGGGAGAGCGCGACGTAACAACTTGCGCTTTGTGGGCTTTCCGGAGGGCTGCGAGGGCGGCAGCATGGAGCGGTTTCTTGCAGACTGGCTCAGGGGCTGGCTCCCCTCTGAGGAGCTCTCGGCATGCTTCGTGATAGAACGGGCTCACCGGGCCCTGATGCAGAAGCCCCCGCCAGGAGCCCGCCTGCGGCCTGTCATTGCTAAGCTTCTTAATTACCATGACAGAGATACCATTCTTAAACAGGCCCGGGCCGCCAAGGCCCGCCTTCATGAACTCAAGCTTCCCTATGCGTTGCTATATCCTGCCCGGCTGCGGGTGGTGTACCGGTCTCGCACCCACTTTTTTGATTCACTGGAGGAGGTGTTCCTATGGACAGATGAGACGGTGCGGCTGCGTCCCCATTCGCCACCGGGGCGTGAGTCCGACTCCTCTTCGGGGGGGCCGGCCCGGGATCAGCCCCGGCCCAGGGGGAGAGGTGGCAGGCGCTCTAAATCCAGGCGTCGCTCCCAATCTGTGGGGGCCTCAGTGCGTGAGGGGTCTACTACTCGACAACATGCTTCGGCGGACTGAGTTCAGGGTCCTCTTATGGGGGTTTTGTTTGGGATGAACTGTATTGACCGGAGAAACACGTCTGAAGGTCCATCTCCTCGTGGGGCTCTACCTGTGGAGAAAGGGCCGGTGGACCATGGGCTGTGAACTGGGGATCCATTGGCGGGTGAGGGGTGGGACTCTTTGTTTGGGTCAGCCTGCTCTGCCTGCCGCGACAGGTACTTCACTGTTCTTGAGGTACAGGGTGGGGGGGGGATTTGTTGGGTCGTGCTTGAGGGGAGGGTGGTTCTGGGTTGTTGGGAGGGGGGGTTGTTGGGTTGTTTGGGGGTAGGGGGGTTCTATTGTTTAAACGCACTGGCCTATGCTACATCAGAGCCACTGTATCCAGACCGCATACTCTGGCCTTGTACACATACACGCTCTGACTTTTCTCATGGCTGGGTCTTCTAGTGCTGCGCAGGATCCCTCTGTGATCCTCCACATATTGAGTTGGAATGTTAGGGGGGCGCTGGATAAAATCAAACGTGGCGCCATACTTAAACAGGCAAAGCGCGCGCGTGCGGATGTCCTGATGCTGCAGGAGACGCATCTTATGGGGACTAAGGCGCTATGCTTTCAGCGCTTTGGGTACGTACATGTCTTTCACTCCGGGTTTGTGAGGGGTTCCGGGGGGTTGCGATCCTTTTACATCGACGAGTTCCATACACACACATGAAGGCTTGGAGGGATACACAGGGCCGGTATTTGTTTCTTCAGGGACGGGTGGGGATGGAATCCGTCGTTTTGGGATGTGTCTATGCTCCCCCGCCCCTGTCATGGAGCATGGTGGAAAAGATCATGACCTTGTGGCCAGATATGTCGGATGGATTGACTGCGGAGGGGGACTGGAATGACGTGCTGGACCTGGTCGGGGACCGTTGGCGGCCTGGGGCCCAGTTGACTGTGGGTGGGACTACTAGGCTGCAGTCACTGATAGCCGGTTTGGACTGGGTGGACCCTTGGCGTCGCCTACATGGGTCGGCACAAGGCTATACATATCTGTCGGTCGTCCACGGTTCCCTCTCCCGCCTCGATTACATCTTCGTCCCCCGAGCCATGGTCGATAGGGTGGTTGCCGCAGATATTCTTCTGCGTGGACTGTCCGATCATTCACCGATTACTCTCACATTCCGTGTGGGTCGGGCACAGCAGCCAGTCAGTCAGAATAACTTTATTTCGCCAACACAATGTAGGCATAAAAAGTATACTACAGTTAAAAAAAAAAAAACGTTTCACAACATTTCACAGCATTACAGTAAGGTTAAAATGTATAAAAAGTATAAAAATTATTGCATTAAAATTCAAGTTCATAATTATTTACACAATACAGTAAAATCGATCATTGTTCGGGATATAATTTTAGCAGATTGTACACCTCTTTTTTAAAGCAGATAACAAAAGGACGCCAAAGAAAAACAGATAAAGGGGTCAGGTAATAATTGCAGGTAATAAAGGGCTACACAACACTGTTTGAAGTTCATTTTACGTAAAATGGGGATAATAAATCGTTTCCTTTCATCACAATAAAATTTACAGAAGAACAAAAAATGTAGATCATTCTGTACAGATCGCTGATCACAGGAACAAAATGGGAGATCAGAAGCAACATAAACGTTACGGGGAGAACCCAACATAAGGGGAATATAATTTAAACGAAATCTCACCGTGTGGGTCGGGCACAGCAGCCATTTCGGTGGCGTTTATCGGTGTGGAACCTCCAGGGGGAAGAATATAGAGAACTTATGGAAACGGCCATTGCCCAATATTTGTCGACGAATGTAGGGACTGTGGAGGGGGCTGACTGCCTCTGGGAGGCGATGAAGCCTACGCTTCGTGATGTGGATATCTCATTTTGTGCAGCTGCCCGCAGATTGCGTAGGGAGGCTCTCGTCCAGGTGGAGGCGAAGTAATTTGATTTGGAATCTCGCAGCAGGGAAGGAGCGGATCGGCAGGCTTGTCGCCGACTCCTCCTGGCGCAGCAGGAATACGCCCTTATTCTCCTAGACGAAGCCCGACAGGCGTGGTTGGCGACACGCAGCAGGATCTACCAGTGGGGAGATAAGTCTAGCAAACTATTACACAGGTTGTGTCAGAGGTCGCTGTGTCCTCAGTCCCTTCCGGGCATTTTGGGTCCGGATGGGTCCACTCTCACGGATCCCTCCGTGATCGCCGAAAGTTTTGCTACATATTATACAGACCTTTATGCCCCTCGGGAATGCCTTCCTGCAGCCACCGTCAGCCGCTTTCTCGACGATCTGCCACCTAAGACCCTCGCTGATGATGTGTGCGAGAAGCTGGATCTCCCGCTCACGGAGGAGGAGCTGCGCGCGGCGCTGGGCGAGATGCAATCTGGAAAGGCCCCCGGGCCGAATGGCTTCCCATGTGAATTTTTTAAACGTTATTTCCTGCAATTGGGACCCCATTTTTGTGGGGTGGTTGAGGAGGCCAGGAACAGGGGTACCTGCCTCGTGATTGGCGACATGCAGAGATTGTGGTGTTCCATAAGCCTGGAAGACCCCCAGACCATCATGCGTCATACCGTCCCATATCCCTTCTTAATGTGGAGGCTAAGGTGTTGGCCAATCGTCTGCGGGCACATATTACATCTTTGGTCCACCCTGATCAGGCAGGGTTTATGCCCCAGAGGGCGACCCGCCATAATATTCGGCGTGCACACGTAGCAGTGGCGACTGTCCAGGGGCTGGGGGAGCGGGCCGCGTTATTGCTGGCGGATATGGATAGAGCTTTTGATTCCCTTAGTTGGGTCTACCTATTCGCTCTCCTTTGCAGATTGAACTTTGGACCGCGTTTCTTGTCCTATCTGACTCTCCTGTATACAGATCTGACGGCGTCGGTGCGGGTGGCGGGCTCTGTTTCCCCCGCGTTTCCTATCGGTCGAGGCACCAGGTAGGGTTGTCCATTGTCCCCTGTTTGCTTTAGCGATGGAACCCTTAGCGTCTTGGGTGCGAATGGATGCTCAGGTGACGGGTCTGGAGTGGGCGGCGGGTTTGTCGGATCGCATCGCTCTGTATGCTGATGACGTACTCTTTTTCCTTACAGACATAGATAGAACGGGACCGCGCCTTCTCCGCATTATGCAAATCTTCGGGGAGACCTCGGGCCTCTACATGAACCCGAGCAAATCTACACTATGGGTCATTGGGGGAGGGGCGGGTCCGGGTTCCTGGGCCTCGTCTGTGCGGGTGGCCACGGAGGGATTGAAGTATCTGGGGGTATTCCTGTCGGACTCGCCTACCATCTCTTGGGAAAGGAATTTGGTTCCTGTGTGGGACCGTATGCGCGGGGATCTAAAAACCTGGTCCCGCATGCCCCTGTCGATTTATGGTCGGTCGGCCATTTTTAAGATGGTTTTGCTTCCCCGTCTCCTCTACCAACTACAGAATCATCCCTATCCGATTTCCCCCGGATGGTTTCGACGCATTAATACGGCCCTGGGCCAGTTTCTGTGGGCTGGTGGAATGGCGAGGGTGGCTCTGCGGACCTGCTTCCAATCTACGTATTGTGGGGGACTGGCGACATCCGATATTCTATCCTATTATATGGCTTCTCACCTGTTGGTTCTCAATGAGTGGTGGTATGGGGATAGGGGTGACCCAGCCTACGCGGTCGAGCGGCGTTGTATGGGAGATCATACCTTGCACACTATACTCTATTCTGCGCCACTACGCAGCTCCCTACCACCGGCTACGAAACTCATCTTTCAAATATGGCGACAGGCGCTGCGGCGGACCGGGTGGTGGAACAAGTTGACACGGGAGACTCCCCTTTGGCACAATGGCCAATTGCCGCAATTAGCTGCATTGTCTGGTTTTAGAGGCTGGGACTGTATTGGTATCTCCACTCTCGGGGACGTTATGCGGGGATTGGTACTGAAGTCCTTTCAGGATCTACAAAAAGACTTTCAAATGCCTAAGACTCAATTTTTCCGATATCTGCAGCTTCGGCATGCTATTACCCCCTATATTGAGGGATTGGAGTCCTTGGCTGAGTTTAGTCCTATAGAGGCAAAGGTCTTTATGGGTGATCTCTGTGACCACAAGATCTCCAAGATATATCAGTCCTTGGTCACGCATAGTTTCCCTACACTGCAGCATCTTAGGGAGGCCTGGGAGGGGGATGTAGGCCCGCTGGAGGAGGAAGACTGGGTGGAGGCCCTGTCCTCCCCACGAGGGTCCTCCATAGCCGTAAGTCTCCGCCTTATCCAGTTTAAGTATCTCCACCGGGTCTACTTCACTAGGGTCAGGCTCTGGAGGGCGGGATTGGTGGCCTCCCCGGTGTGTCTCCGTTGCCAGCATGAGGAGGGCACGTTGCTCCACACTGTTTGGCACTGCGCTGCCTTGGCACGATTTAGGCGGGGAGTTCTGTCGTGCCTCTGAGGTTCTGGAATGGGATCTCCCCAGCTCCCCAAAGCTGGTCCTATTACATGTTATGAATGATATTGGAGGTAACATATATAAGCGCCATCTTCTGTTGTTGGGATTCACCTTAGCCAAGAGAGATATCGCCAAAGCTTGGAAGGCTCCGAGGGCGCCCTCGGTATCTGTGTGGAAGAATGGCATGGATTTCTGTATGGGGCTGGAGACCCCGGTCTTTGTGGCCAGGGGGTGCCCGCTGAAACATTATAAAATCTGGCGGAGGTGGGCAGAGTACCGCGGCCTGGAGTTGGAACCTGCCTCAGTAGCTAGGTCTACTGACCTGGCGTCCCTTCCATAATAGTAGATGTGTACCGTTGCTCTGTAGATGTAGGCGTGTTGTTTCTGGATGGAGGCGACTGCTCTTACCCGATGCTGCTTTGGGGTAGGCGCCAGTGCGAAGGGGGTGGGTTTTGGGGTTTGTTACCTTTTTATGTTCTTGGGTATTATTTCAAATGTATCACTCTTAATTTGTCCTTATACCTTATTGAAAGTGTCAAAGTCATTTCTATGTACATTGTATGTGCATGAGTTGCTGGGTTACAGCACTCTGCGGTATATTTGTTATTTGGCAAATAAAATTTGTTCTTAAAAAAAAAAAAACGGTATGGCAAGACTTCTCTATATGCACCAAGTGTATGTTTGCATTAGAGTCAGACAACACACATTGCTTGTATTGGAGTCCTAGTAAGCGCAATGAGGTGCATATCCCCGCATCATCTTCCTATATTTATTACCGGGAGGTGGGAGGAGATGAGGCCTTTGAGAGGTCCTGGATAGAACAGTTGGAGAAGTAGTTTTGAGCGACAACATTTCTAGTTGCTCCTATGAAGATTTAAGGACACTAGTCGTTCAGTGGACAATACTTTTGCTGTAGGTTCAGTGACAATGACTTCTGTCTTGTGTTTAAAGGTAGCAGAATAATCACCAGGCCATTGTACATCTGCCAAACATCAATATAGACCTCGAGTTTCCTGTTGCAAATCGATAAGACCCCAAATAGCATAACAAACATTGATGAAGTCTTAGATGACTAGTATTGGTCGAAGTCAATGCAGAGGAGAAAGGACTGGGTTAATTATGTTGCATTTATATATTTATTTACATTTTTATAGAAACTTTACCCAAATTGCTGCTACAGGCATAATCAGCACAGATGGTAATCAAGAACATATCAGTAACATCATGAGACACAAGCAGGTCACAACAAACATAGAACAGCAAACCATGGGGAAAGGGCAAGTCTAGTAGTTGATTTTTTAAATGTTCTTTAAAATCTGTCAGTGCTGGAGAATGTCTCATGGAAATCGGAATGTCATTCCAGATTTTGTGCCCAGCATGACAAAAGGCACTGAAACAGCTGCCATTTTAAAAGAAAATGGGGCAACCCAGTAACCCAGGGACCTGGGCCGGACAATTATTATCAAAAGGATGGTCTCTATGGGGGAAGTGTAGCCTTGGACTTCCATGGCAATACTATTGTAAAGAAACTTAAAGAAACTTTTCATCAAGTTTCCTTAGTTTATGCAATCAATGTTTTCATTTGTGGCAATTGAATTCAAACAATGCAGAGAAAGTTCATGTAATTTTATCAAGTTTTCTTAGATTATGCAATCAATGCTTTTATTTATGGCAATAGGGTTCAAATAATGCAAAAAAAGGTTCATGACAATATGACACATTATTTACATTGGTCAAAAGACAAGGTGCTCCTACAAAGTGATGGTGCAGCGAGAGTGACTAAAATGATAAAAAATGAGTGCTTATGTGCTAAATACAATACAGTACAGGGTGCACCCTTAGTGCAACATTACCAACATCAGAAACATATAGAGAATGATATCCAGTGGTCAGTTATGAATGTGTTTCAGAGTAACAAACAAGGTCAAAACATAGAGTCAGTCCTTAACAGGACCAAAGCTAGAATGATCGAAAGATATGGGACAGATATACATGGTATAATGAATATGATGAGATGTGGGCATTAATTCAAACACCCAGTACCACTACCCCCCTTGTGGATTAAGATCCTGTCGTGCAGTGTTCGGCATGATGATATGTTCTGCCATTCTGATGTTTTAATCTGTCACCTACTCAATATTAATGTATAGGTACATGAGCTTAGTTGACACAGTGTGTATTTATTTGTAGATCTTTGATCAGTTCTTAAGCTGTGCATATTAATTCGAGCAGCTGTAATTTTCAGTCCTTGTATATATGCTTTTAATTGTACTTAAGCAATGAGGATGCTCATGTTCACTGTGACATGATTTTCCATTCGATTGTTAACCTCTCTTTGCAATCACGGATCCGTGTCTTAGAGGGCTCGCTGTGGAAGTACATTTCACTTTTGCACTTGGCACTTTTGACCAGATTTATATTGACAATTGTCCCCTGAGGGTTTTCACTTTTACTCGTATCCAGATCTCTTGACAGGACTAGGAGTGTAGCACTCAGGGCGGCTGGTGCTCCTGTTTAAAGATGGCCGACAAGGTTGCACCGCCGATCATGTGACTTATATAAGCACTTCCTTCCTACATGCCTCACTGGTTTGAGAGCTTTCTCCAGTCTCCCGCGGACCAAGCCAGACTGACGGCCAGGGACGAGGGGGCAACAAGACCCCCCCTCCATGACCCCCTGCCCCCCCTGAGCACGGTAAGACCAATAGGAGTATTTCGGCTTGCCCAGTGATTTTTAGAGACGCGTATTCTCTATGAGCCGTGTGAGCACCAGACGGAGCTTTGGTCTGTGTGCCCTTTATACATCCTCTGCCTTTCTTCCCCCTCCCAGATCACAGTTACTCTCCAGGCGGGTCACTGCGGTGTGTGCCAATGGACGATGTATGTCCACCCCATGAGGCAAACGATGGGTCGCCTGATTTTAGCTGGCTCTTGATTTTGAAGGGTGACAGCATTCTAGTTATGCCATCTCTCCCATACACCTTTTCTTAACAGCGATAAAGTGGCCGCAAGAGGTCCGACAGCCTACGGACACAGTCGTTGGAGCACATATTTTTTTTGTGTTCCATGTAAGTATTTTTCTTTTTCCCACTTTGGTGATCTGACTAGTCACTGGTTGCCTCCCTGCATGCGTCACGTAGATACGACAGCATGCTTAAACAGCCCGCAATGCTATTAGACACTCTAGTTACGTGAACACTTCCGTGATTTTAGGACCGGAGATATGCCGACTTGGATGGCCCATGCACTCACACCCATTTCAGGTATCGCAAATTTTTTATTATTATCACAGTGAATTGAAAGGTTGGTAGACGACGTATGGGTTGAATTGTTCATGGTATGGAAGTAATCACATTGAGTCTACTTAGTAGACGCAGCACCAGGGTGACCGGTTTCTACATTTTGGCACCCTGTGTGGATGTTAAATGTATATTGTATTAATTTACAGGTTCTTTTTTGTCTTCTTTTGTCCTGAAGAGGCCAGAATAGATAGGCTGAAATGCATCAACTTTCTGGATTTGGAGGAGTCCAATTAAGTACAATAATTTCGAAATAACTTCAAGGCTTTGGTACACACAACTATGCTCTCGAGGGCCGACTGTTCCCTCATGTGTGTATCCTGATTGGACCATCTCCTGGATGGACTTCCACTCATTAGTAGAAATTGCAATCATACTCCTTTAAATTGTCTGGAAAATAGACAAAACTGTTTTATATGTGTTGTATTGTGACAATACGTCTGTGTATTCAGTGTGAAATAATAAGTTGCTTTATGTTGTTAATGTCTCATTTGTTTGTTTGATTATACACATCCGTAAACTAGGAGATTTGGTTTTGATTATTATTGAAGTCAAATAAATGATGGTGTGTAAATTTATATACAGTACCAGTGAATAATTGATATTTTCACGGTCAGAATTGCGATACTATTTGTTTCCACATCTTACCAATTTTTTGTATGTTGTACCTTGAGCCCAGGTTGTGGTGGGATCATTAGGGCAAACCCCTATATTTTTGGAGCTACAGGCATAATCAGCACAGAATTTAATCAAGAACAAATCAATAACATCATGAGACACAAGCAGGCCAGAATATAAACATAGAACAGCGAACCACGGGGGAAAGGCAAGTCTAATAGTTGATTTTTTAAATGTTCTTTAAAATCAGTCAGTGCTGGAGAATGTCTTATGGAAATCGGAATGTAATTTCAGATTTTCGGCCCAGCATGGCAAAAGGCCCTGAAACAGCTGCCATATTAAACAAAAGTGGGGCAACCCAGTAACCTGGGCCGGACAATTAATATCAAAAAGATGGTCTCTATGGGCAAAGTGTAGCCTTAGACTTCCACTGCAATACTATTGTAAAGAAACTTAAAGAAACTTTTGATCAAGTTTCCTTAGTTTATGCAATCAATGTTTTCATTTTTGGCAATTGAATTCAAACAATGCAGAGAAAGTTCATGACTTTTTATCAAGTTTTCTTACTTTATGCAATCAATGCTTTTATTTACGGCAATAGGGTTCAAATAATGCAAAAAAGTTTCATGACAATATGACACATTATTTACATTGGTCAAAAGACAAGGTGCTCCTACAAAGTGAAGGTGCAGCGAGAGTGACTAAAGTGATAAAAAGAATGTGCTTGTGCTAAATACAAATATATATACATGTGACTGATTGGGATGATATGTTGTTCTACATGGCATTCATACTACGAGTGTCAGAAACCTCAATCAGGATTTAAAATCAGTGCACATATGTTGTCGGCGTTTCGACCCTTTAGTACAGTTACTTAGAGCAGGGTCATAATCAGGACTAAAGTAAGAACAGGAGACACCGGAGGATTGGGGTGCAAGGACCAACAACCATATATGTGTCAGTCTAGTTGCAAGAAACAAAGGATGTGACATCAGAAGCTCTTTGACACTTGAGGACTTTCTAGGGTTGACCATTTGTCCTAACCTATGCTCCACAAAAGCCTCCTATCAGTGGCAAAGGAGCTACAGGAGGGGCAAAGAGTACAACCTAAAGAAAGTAAAGAGAAAATTTCAAGTTCTGTTTACTCTTTGCTCCTGCTGCTGCCTTCATAACCCGCAAGGCGAGGGGTCGTAAGGACGGTAGCAAGGGTACCAAACGGCAAACCAGAGGTAGCTGCTGTTACCCCTTTCACCCTCCTAAATGACATTAAGGATGAACACATGTTGAATTATTATAAACCTAGGCAGCTGGATGCAGGTAAGTCACACAACAAAATGAACAAACGCTTGAAAAATATTGGGCCATGCCTGATAACTAAGATTGTATAATGACATAAATGTGAACATGTATTCGGCTGCATAATCTTGCGTAAGGTAGGAATATCAGGGAGCAATGCTTTACTTACGATGCAGGATGGCTGTCACCACAGTGATGATCATCCATTGACAAGGCTCGCTGGCAACAAGTCTTTGCTAACTCATAATCATGAGCGTTAAAGGAAAAGTGCGCAATCCTTACGAGGCTCTGCAGCTCCACTAGGCGATCAGACCAGCGGCATTCACCACACATTTGTTCCAACTGAAATACAGATAAGAATTATTGTAATGGTTTGTGTTTGAAGTTATCATAATACAACAAGCTCAAGATTTGAATCTCTTTTTCAAATTGGACATCAATTAAACCCAAAATTAGTATTTTTTTCATAAGATTGAAGAGCTACTATTGCCAAAATCAGGAAAAGGCGTACATTTTAATCAAATTCACCCAGGTGCGCTTCTTAGATATTGTGTGTAATGTATTATGTTAGAGGTGAGACTGCAGTCCAAGATGGATCATGATGCAGTTTGTTTTCTAGGAAGTCCATGACATGGACCCCTCACTTAATTTTGAGAATGTGAGATGCCAAGCCAGAAAGGCAGGGAAAGTGGATTACATCACACGGGTGCTTGCAATCAAGTTACCTCTTTAGTCTTGGCACTGTCCCATTCACTTTTTGTATCTAATTGTTTGCCATGGTGTGGTGTTGTAGAGTAGGCATCAGTATTCCAGCAAATGGCAGTGCAGAGTGTATCCAAAGGGTATACCAGAGTAAGGCCAAAAGTGGCTGAAGAACAACTTACTATAACGATTTTTCTGGTGGATACAGTATCTACCTGTGGATTCCTCACCGTTGCAATAACCCCCATGTGCAGCATTCCACGGAAACTTTTCTTCTCAGCTCTCCCACGTTGACGAGGACGTCACAATGGCGAGTCCCCGTGACATCATCGGAGCCATAAGAAGACCTCCTCGATGTCAGTTACCTTTTTTCCGCGCCATCGATGCATAATAGTTTATTTTCAGGGCTCTCGATTTCTGTGAGTTTCTTTGTTGCAAGTCTCCGGGTCTTTGTACCAGCGACAATGGCTACACAGAGGAAGTCCGAATTCAAGCCATGCAGGGAATGCGGGGGTCAGATGTCTATTACAGACCCTCATGATGACTGCATGTAGTGTCTGTCGTTGCACCACGAAGTCAGGGAGTGTTCGTCATGCAGGTGCATGAACCCCAAAGCATTGAAGGAGAGGGAAGCCAAGTTGTTTATGGCGAAGGCTAAAAAACAGAAAAGAGGTCAAAGGAGGTCGAGGTCCCAGTCCAAGTCGCCGACTCCGCACACCTCAAAGTCTTCGAGGAAGCATAAAAAGAAACAGCGCCATGGATCTCAACGTCAAAGGATGAGATGCCGAATCGGGGTCTCTAGCTCCCCGGCGTCATCGTAAGGACAAAGTCTCTCCTTCTCCTTCTTCTGAGGTGACTCCAGCCCGTCTCCGGTTCCGAGAGCGGTGAAATCACCGGCGCCGAGATAAGCGAGGCCTCTGCTGCCGGCCACTCAACCTCCGGCTCCAGGGTCTCCGGCGCTGCATCCGGAGGCAATTGTGCTGCCTCCTCAAGCATTTCCAGACCCCACAGTACCAGATCCAGGGAATCCTGCCTTCCCGACTCCGGGTACGGATCTGTTGCATTTCCTAAATGCAATGTTCGGCTTGTTTGCCAGAGCGGCTAACCATATTGGTGCACCGGTTGGCCCCATGGGTCCGCTGGCATACTCCCTGGGAGGCTTGCCACCTCACTTCCTTCAGGCACTTCTCATGCTGTTATGTACCCCAACCTAGGCCTAAGTAGGAAACGGCCTTTCACCTACATTTGTCCCACCTTGCTCTGCATAACGGTTCTAGCACTGACCCTTTACCCAGTTATGTGCTGAATAAATGTTGATTGGTTTCCTTGAAACTAGCCTGATTTGTTATGCATGAGGATTCTTACAAAAGTCCCCTGCACATGACGTACATAACAGGATTAACATACTCTATATAAAAGTCATGGTCATCTTCATCCTAGGGTGATAGAACTACTTAGCATAATTGCAGGTATTGATTTAGGCTTGTTTACATAATCATACTCACAACATATCGATAGTGGTAGGAACCCCTAGGCTACCTTTATGGTATAAAAGAACCATACCTTCACTAGACAGACAGAGGAGACGCTTCCACGCTGACATAAAACACTGGGGTCCCGGCCTGCAGAAGCTTCAACACGCAGTGGTCTGACATCCCTTGCGGGGTGTCCAACTCGAGATCAAGATGGGGGTCCTTCATTCTCTCCCATCAGGTAATGGGGTTGGCTCTTCCCTAGGGGATTCTTGGCTTTATACCCACATACATGCTAGGTACACTTAGGCAGGGTCCGCATAGTAGGAGTACGCTTGATTACTGTCATGATCATATGCCTGCGAATATTCACTGTTTTAGCACCATGGTAGACTTCTACCTTCTATTTACTCTGTTGGTGCCTGCAATCTTATACATTTGCTTCTGTCAATGGATTGTCGCAGCAAACATGCTTTATACTAGAATGACGCTGGTTCAATAAATGCTTATTGAAAACGTCCCCAACGTTTATTCTGTGTATCTCTCTGAGACCGAGTGAGCACGAGTGACTGAGCGAAAAGTACTGTACTGTTTCCATGATCCCTGACGGATCAAGGGTTGTCATGTTCGATGGTTGCCAGAAACTATTAGCTCCTTGGTAAGGTTAGGGGGCTTATGTTGGTACTGTGAGCTAGCTGGTCTACAGGCTGACATATCCTTTGGGGGTGTCCGGAATCAGTCTTGACACCAATCCCTTAGTTTATGTTACTTACAGACGTGCAGATCCTATGTATTTTTAGTACCTACACGACATGGCACCCAACGTTGGTTTTGTTCTTATTTAACGGTCAAATCTGAGTAGTTCAGTCGTGCTTTCTCAGTGACCCCTACTCACATTTTCCCACCCATTTTTTCCATGCCTTCGAGGTGAACGGGCGAACCGACAACATTTTCACGCGTATACATAGTATACAAAACACAACTAAAACTGGAAATTCTTAATCATAGATATTACCCAGTGTCAAGTATCACATTATTTTAACAATGAAATACATAAAATGCATATCAATTATTTTTCAGTATAAACAGGCAGGCAACGGGGAGGCGGGTGGGTCAGTGAGGAATCCACAGACAGATACTGTATCCACCAGAAAAAGGGTTACCAAAGGTAAGTAACTTGTTCTTCTGATTGATACATCTGCCTGTGGATTCCTCACCTTTTGAATTGAATCCCCAAGCAGTCCCGCTCCAGGCGGAGGGTGCCTGCCTACCTATACCAAAAAATCCTGCAGCACAGAACATTAAAAATGGGCGTCCCTCCTCACCTCTGAGTCTATGCAATAGAGCTTCACAAAAGTGTGGAGGGAGGCCAAAGTTGCAGCCTTGCAGATGTCTCTAGCTAAAGCAGAAGATGAAGATTTTGCTTTGGTAGAATGAGCTCGAATACCTTCAGGAGGCTCCTTCTTGGCCAAGGCGTAGCAGATCTTGATACAGAGGATGATCTACCTGGACAGTGTTCTTTTGTGGACAGCCTTGCCCTTCAACTTGCCCACATATCCGATGAAGAGTTGGTCGTCCAACCTGAAGTCCTTAGTCCTGTCCAGGTATAAGCAGACTGCCCTCTTAGGGTCCAGGCGGTGAAGTTTCTCCTCCTCCTTAGAAGGGTGAGGGGGAGGATAGAAAGTAGGTATAGTGATGGATTGCCCTAGGTGGAAAGGAGTGACCACCTTAAGAAGGAAAGCAGCTCTGGTCTTAAGAACCATCTTATCCGCATGGAATGTTGAAAATGGAGGCTTGGAGCTAAGAGCTTGCAACTCACTCACCCTCCAAGCCGAAGTGATTGCAACCAGAAATATCGTCTTAAACGTTAGGAACCTTAAGGGACAACTATGTAAAGGTTCAAAGGGAGAACCCATTAAGAAAGTGAGAACCAAATTTAAATCTCACTGAGGCATGATAAAGGGAGTGGGAGGAAACCTATTAGTGAGACCTTTAATGAATCTTATAACTATGGGAGATTTAAATAAAGAGGGTTGATCTGGTAGACAGATAAAAGCCGACAAGGCAGACAAGTAGCCTTTAACAGTAGCTACTGCACAACCCTGTTGAGCCAGGGAAAGAGAGAAACTCAGAATATCGGACAAATGGGTCTGCAAAGGTTTAATCGGCCTCTCTCCACACCATTTAACAAACTTGGCCCACCTACCAGAATAGACAGATTTGATGGAGTGTCTCCTGGTCGATAAAATAACATCCACCACATCCGGTGGGAGAGAGAGAGAGAGCTCAGGTTGCCTCATTCAATCTCCAGGCATGAAGGTGCAGGCTCTGGAGGTGGGGGTGTAGAACCTGCCACTGTGACTGTGAGAGGAGGTATGCCCTGAGAGGAAGACGGAGCGGAGGGTGCGATAAGAGGCAAAGGAGATCTGCGTACCACACCCTTTGCGGCCATTCCCGGGTAATCAATATGACTTGGGCCCGGTCTTGGCAAATCTTCCTCAGAACTAGAGGAATTAAGGGTATGGGAGGAAACACGTAAAGAAGCTGTGAGCCCCAATCTAACTGAAACGCGTCCCCCAATGCTCCCCGCATTGGATACTGGAGACTGCAGAATGACGGGCAGTGCGCGTTCTCGTGAGTGGCAAACAGGTCCAACCGAGGAAACCCTCACATCCTGAAAATGTGATGGACCACCTCTGGATGGAGAAGCCACTTGTGATCAGCCGAGTACTGGCGACTGAGGCTGTCTGCACCCACATTCAGTTCTCCAGCCAGATGATTCGCGATCACGCAAATCTGATGGCCCTGAGCCCAGGACCAGAGTTACAGAGCCTCTCTGCAAAGAAGATACAACCCTACTCCTCCCTGTTCATTGATGTACCACATCGCAGTAGTGTTGTCCATCAGGATCTGAACTGACTGACCGTGACGGGAGCGAAGAAAGGCATTGAGAGCCAAACGTATTGCCCGGAATTTCAGCAGATTGATGTGAAACAATCTTTCCTCTGGAGACCAAAGACCTTTGACCTCCAGATCCCCCAGATGAGCTTCCCACCCTAGAGTGGAGGCATCCGTTATCACTGTTGTCACCGGAGAAGGAGGTTGTAACGGCTTTCCTTGAGACATGTTGTCCGAAACACTCTACCATAATAGATCCACTGCAGTGTTTCTGGAGATCCTGACCGCCTCTTTGAGATCTCCGTTGTGTTGAAACCACTGCTGTGGAGGCACTACTTGAGGGCCCTCATATGCCAGTGTGCATGGTTGACCAACAGTATGCAGGAAGCGAACAGACTGAACAGGCACAAGACCTTCAGGACAGGAACAGCCTCTCCATTCTGAAAAATTGGAATCATAGCCTGGATGTCTTGAATCCTCTGCAGAGGTGGAAAGGCACGACTCACAGTAGTGTCCAGTACTGCCCCTATGAACAGGTTGTGCTGAGAGGGCACCAGGTGAGATTTGGGTACATTATCGAAAACCCCATGTCGAACAACAGCTGTCTTGTTAGTTGCAAATGATGTAGCACCATCTCTGAGATGTGCTGCTACCACTGCCATCACCTTTGTGAAGACCCGACATGCGGAAGACCGAACGGAAGGACCGCAAACTGGTAATGTTGAGACCCCACCGTAAAACAGAGATACTTCCAATGCGACTTCAAGATGGGAATGTGAAAATACGAATCCTGTAAATCGATCAACACCATCCTGTCTTCCTCCTGCAGTGCCAGAAGAACCTGAGCCAGGATCAACATCTTGAATTTCTCCTGCTTGAGGTCAATATTCAAGACCCAGAGGTCTAGGATCGGCCTCAAGTGACCGTCCTTTTTGGGAATCAGGAAGTACCAGAAGTAGCATCCCTGACCCCTTTCTTGCTCCGGCACCACCTTGATTGCACCTTTTTGCAGTAAACATAGAACTTCCTGCTGGAGAAGCAGGAGATGCTCTTCTGAGCACCAACCCGGACTGGGGGAGGGGGGGGAGGAGGAAACTCCCGGAAGGGTAGGGCATACCCATTCTCTACAAGGTCCAACACCCATAGATCTGAAGTAACAGACCTCCATTTCTGTAGAAAATGGGACTCCCATCCTCCCACGGGACAAACATGCTCTAGGATGGAGGAGATAAAGCTGCTTCCCTGCCGTACCAGTTGGAGGGGCAGAAGAGGAGGAGACTTGCTGCCTAGCTGAACCTTGCAGGTGACCTCTGCCCTTTCCCCTGTAAGACCTGTACAGGGGGTTGTATGTATGTATGTAGGGAATTTATAGAGCGCAGGAATCACCCCCAAAGGGGTATCTCCGCGCTAACATAGGGTTCGCCTGCTGCTGTGGCTGCTGCTTGGCACGAAAGGATAAAGTCCTGCCAAAACCACAAAACTTGCCATATCCAAAGCCCACCCAACGATCTTGCTGTGGCTCTGCTGTCTTTAAAGCGCTGTAGCGCTGAGTCCGCTTTGGCCCCAAATTGATGAGAACCGTAGAAAGGCAGGTCTAACAGGGTAGCTTGGACATCAGGTGAGAACGCCGACACCCGCAGCCAAGCGTGCCTCCTAGTCGCAACAGAGGAACCCATTACCCTGGCAACAGAGTCAGCAGTGTCCAGACCCGATTGAATGACCTGTCGGGCCACAGCTTGAGCGTCACAAAGTACGTCAGAAAAATGGCCCTGAGCGCCCTCCGGAGGTTTCAGGAGCACCTCCCTTGCCAAGTCCATCAGATCATGGATATAGCGGCCCAACAGGCAAGTAGCATTAGTCGACTTGAGCGCCATACTACCCAAAGAGAACACCTCCTTTGCAGGTTGCTCCATTCGTTTGGATTCCCTATCTGCAGGTGTAGATGGGAATGACCCTGCAGTCTGCTTAGAGGAGCACGACACTTGGACTACTAGACTTTCTGATGACGGATGGGTGGATAGGTAGGCAGGATCCCCCGGAGCCACCTTATAACTTCTTGTTACAGACCTGGACGCGGCAGGAGCAGTCATCGGTTTCTGCCATACCTCCAGGATGGGCTCAGTTAAAGCCTCACTGAAAGGAAACAAAGTTTCCAAGACAGAAGAAGGAGAATGGAGCACTTCCGTCAAAATGTTAGCCTTCAGATCCACTGTGGGCAATGGTAAATGCAGCAGATGCGCTCCTTCCTAATCACAGAGTGATACGAAGTCACCTCTTGCATTGGAAGATCTTTTGGAGAGGAGAGTTCCCATTCAGGAGATGTGTCTAGGCCACTAACCCCCTGCTGGGCCTCAAATTCCGGTTCAGGCTCGACAATCTCGCCTTCCTCAGCCTCCTCATGTTGATCTTGATACTCCTCCGCTTCCATCAACCTCTGTGCTTCCCTTCTAAAGCTCATCCTCGGGACTGGGGTCTGCGGCGCTAGACGTGGCGCCGGCGACTTCGGGAGCCAGACGGCATCAGAGAAGATCCGTCTAGTGGTCATTGCCCCTTCCAGGGATTGCACCGGCATCGAGAACCTCAGCCTCAGGAGAGGCCAACACTCTGGAGCCATCGGCATAAAAGGCATTGTTGTGTAATTTCTAAAAATACATAGGATCTGCACATTTGTAAGTAACATAAACTAAGGGATTGGTGTCAAGACTGATTCCGGACACCCCCAAAAGATATGTCAGCCTATAGACCAGACAGCTCACAGTGCCACCATAGGCCCACTAACCTTACCAAGGAGCGAATAGTTTCTTGCAACCATCGAACATGACAACCCTTGATCCGTCAGGGATCATGGAAACAGTACTGTACTTTTCGGTCAGTCACTCGTGCTCAATTAGTCTCAGAGAGCTACACAGAATAAACGTTGGGGACGTTTTCAATAAGCATTTATTGAGCCAGAGTCATTATAGTATAAAACATGTTTGCTGCGACAATCATTAGACAGAAGCATATGTATAAGATTACAGGCACCAACAGAGTAAATAGAAGGTAGAAGTCTACATGGTGCTAAAACAGTGAATATATGCAGGCATATAATCATGACAGTAATCAAGCATAGTCCTACTATGCGGACCCTACCTAAGTGTACCTAAATGTACCTAGCATGTATGTGGATGTAAAGCCAAGAATCCCCTAGGGAAGAGCCAACCCATTACCTGATGGGACAGAACGAAGGATCCCGTCTTGGTCTCGAGTTGGACACCTCCACAAAGAATGTCAGACCACTGCGTGTTGACGCTTCTGAAGACCGGGACCCCAGTGTCTATTGTCACCATGGAAGCATCTCCTCTGTCTATCTAGTGAAGGTATGGTTCTTTTATACCATAAAGATAGCCTTGGGGTTCCTACCACAATCGATATGTTGGGAGTACGATTATGTAAATGAGCTAAAATCAATAGCTGCAATTATGCAAAGTAGTTCTATCGACTTAGGATGAAGATGACTATGACTTTTATAAAGAGTATGTTAATCCTGTTATGTACGTCATGTGCAGGGGACTTTTCTAAGAATCCTCATGCATAATAAATCAGGCTAGTTTCAAGGAAACCAATCAACATTTATTCAGCACATAACTGGGTAAAAGGTCAGTGCTAGAACTGATATGATGAGCAAGGTAGGACAAATGTAGGTGAAAGGTTGTTTGCTACTTAGGCTTAGGTTGGGGCACATAACAGCATGAGAGGTGCCTGAGGGAAGTGAGGTGGCAAGCCTCCCAGGGAGTATGCCAGCAGACTCATTGGGCCAACTGGCGCACCAGTAGGGTTAGCCGCTCTGGCAAACAAGCCAAACATTGCATTAAGGAAATGCGATGGATTCGTGCCCGGAGTCGGGAAGGCAAGATACCCTAGATCCGGTACTGTGGGGTCTGGGACTGCTCGAGGAGGTTGCACAATCTGCTCCGGATGCGGCGCCGGTGACCCTGGAGCCGGAGGTAGAGTGGACGGCAGCAGAGGTGTCGCTTCTCTCGGTGCCGGTGATGACACCGCTCTCGGAACCGGAGATGGGGCTGGAGTCACCTCAGGAGAAGGAGAGACTTCGTCCTTGCGATGACGCCGGGGAGCCAGAGACCCCGACTTCAGCGTCTCATCCTTTGACGATCGACGTTGAGATCCATGGCGCCGCTTCTTTTTATGCTTCCTCAACAACTTTGAGGTATGTGGAGTTGGCAACTTGGACCAGGGCATCAGCCTCCTTTGACCTCTTTTCTGTTTTTTAGCCTTCACCATAAACAACTTGGTTTCCCTCTCGTTCAATGCTTTGGGGTTCATGCGCCTGTATGACGAACACTCCCCGACGTCATGGTCCAACGACAGACACCACAAACAGTCATCATGAGGGTCAGTAATAGACATCTGACCCCCGCATTCCCTGCATGGCTTGAATCTGGACTTCCTCTGCGTAGCCATGGTCACTGCTACAAGTACCCGGAGACTTGCAACAAATAAAACTCCCAGAAAAGGAGAGCCCTGGAAAAAAAAAACTTTGCGGGTCGACAGTGCAGAAAAAAGGGAACAGACGTCAGCACGCCAACAAGGTCTTCTTGTGGCTCCCAAGACGTCACGCGGTGTCGCGTGCAGAGCTGTTCCATTGTGACGTCCTTGTCAACGTGGGAAAGCTGAGAAGAAAGGTTTCAGTGGAATGGTGCACGTGGGGTTAATTCAAAAGCTGAGGAATGCACAGGCAGATGTATCCATCAGAAACATCGAACACGAGCTGTATTTACCACGTCCAAGTTATTAAAGCACTTTTATTCATTATCAATCGCTATTGAGTTAGAAGTGGCTCAAGACACAACCGCCTGCCTACCATAAGCCGGCATCATTGGTTTATCTACTAAAAATAGCTATGAAGGCCAGAGAACTGTACATTATCACTCTTCTTGGGCCATGGTTTGACCTGCACTGGACAAACGAAGATGGAATGGCATCAACCTTTACACGCACCACCGAACCACAGGACCAGCTTATCAACATATAGAAACTGTATTGAGCAGCAGTGCAACACAAAACTTTAAAGATAAAGCACTTTGTTAGAAGGGTTATGTCAAAAGGGTTATGGTGACACACAAAGGCTGCTTTGTGACACCCATCTTCCAAACATTGGTTCTATAGGAGTCTCAGAATCAGGTCAGTCGATAGCAAGTAAAATTCCAGCTTAGTTTTTTGAAAAATAGTCTTTAAACAATGTGCAGTAACCCAAAATAATCAGCATATGGTTTTAGATGGTGCTACACATCCAAAAACTTTCCTTTTGCTACTGCCACTTACTAGCCTGCAGGCCAATCCACCAATGAGGGTGACTGAAACACAGGACCTCCTTGCAACAGCAAGGTGTTTGCAAAACTACTTTGATATACAACAATCTGCCTTCTCTTTGAGTAAAAGCAAAGCTTTGCCTTGATTGTCCTGGTCCACAGGTCTGCTATATCGTGCCTTAGGCCTACACTACAGACCTCAAGCATGACAAGACGTCTTTTGCATATTGAAGTACATGCCACACAACTCTATTTCTCCATTGCAAAGTGAATGTTTCTCAAAAACAGGACAGATCAAGGGACAGATCTGTGTAACTGTGGTTTTACCACAGCGCCAGTCAGGGAAACTTTACACTCACCTTCCAAATGTTGGATGTAAGGAAGCGATGCCTTGGAAGGAATTTAGGCAGCACATACTCTCCTCTTTTTACACAGATAATGCCGCCCTTCATAAAGCGCACCTCATTTTGAACACTCTGCCTACTCAGTCGCTCACTGATGAAATTGTTCCCACTTCACTGACGAGCACTCGAATTGCAGACAAGCACTGTTTTCATACTCTGTCATTTTCAATATGAGAAATCTTGACAAGCTGACACTGTGAATGTTGTAATTAACTTCAGAGTGCTCCTCATATTTCTTTAGTCTGCTTTTCCACATAATCTGTCTGGGGCGTCTTAGAGCTGTTATGCAGTCATTGTAAAGTAATTTTTGTTTACCGCCAAATACATTTGCCGAAACCCACAGTCCCAAGCATATCCTCTAGTGACTAGCTCATGGTCATTTTACTTATACTGATGATATGGTACATTTTGTACTCGCTTCATTACCTAGAGTGCCAGTCTACCTTCAATTCTTATTAATTTAATAATTCAAATGGGAACAATTTATTCCAATTAATATTCTGCGTGTGAGGAATTATTTTCCTAAAGTTCCCCTCATTTGATTCACATGCTTTCTACTGCTTTCCTACTGGTTTCTTCACAATTATTGTATGGGCAGATTAAAGAAACCTCATTTATCCACCAAAGTGAAGTCATCAAACTCATGGATACACACCTGTCTTATATTGAGCGATCCATGGAAAACTCTACTCCTGACAACAGGGCACATTCTGTTAATCCTCGCTCTTCCTCTGCTTCTACTACCTCAGTTAAACAACACTCCTCCTCAGCTACAAATAAAAGACTCAAACAGGACCCCCGTCTCCAGAGAAAATACCCTCCCCTATCTCCATGGAGATATTTGTGGTGGAGAAGACCAACTAACAAATTCAAAGTCTTGATGAAAAGTGGTCTATTATTGAGAGGAGGGTATTTGAGGCAGAACAGTGAGTCAATGATCTACAGGATGAAACAAACAAGATTGTGATTCTGGAAAAAGGGATTCTTCAATTAATGAAGCAATCAGAGGATTTAGAAAATAGTAATAGGCGCAACAGTATGCGTATTTATGTACTTCCAGAGCAACTGGAGGGAGAGGATCCAGTCTCCTTCTTTGCATCTTTTTAACCGGAGTTATTGGATCTTCCTCCCTCCACGAACTTAAATATACAGCGAGGACACAGTTTGTGTCAACTCCTTTCTACTTCTGCTCCTCATACTAAACTTTGAGGTGTGATCATATTGTTTCTGGAGTTTACTGACCTTTTGAAAGTACTCATTGCGGCTAAATCCAAAAGGCAGGTTGTGTGGTCTGGCAGGAAGATTTTCATCATTCAGGAAGTTTTGAATGCACAGCTAATGGACGGAAAGACTTTCTAAGCTTTCGCATCCTGTGCTATGCCCTTCGTGGGCTCGTTATGGCCTCCTTCATCCATGTCCCTTCAAGGTCACTTACCAAAACAAAACTACGACGTATGAAGATCCATCTGCACTTAGAAGATTTATAAACTCTCACATGACTGACAGTATGGACACAGCTGGCCCCTCTAACCGCTTGTGAACTTCACAACATTTCTATTGGTTTAAAAGTTGTTTATTTTGCTACGATGTTTTTCTTGGAGAGGTGTATATGCTAATCTCTTTTTTTATCTCTCCTCACATGGGTACACAAATATAGGATTTTCCCCAATCCTCGCTTGGTCCGTTGTTAGTTAGTGGCCGTTGTAGGATGTGCCATCTGGAACTTTGTTGTCACCATCCCAAGTTTTCTTCTTGTTTTACATCAAGTTATATGTTTTCAGTCATCAATTTGTGACGTGTACTGTTGTCCCTTGTCCTATTGCATGTTTCATATCTTCCTGTTCCTTCCCTCTTTTTCTCTCTGTCTTATGTTGAATGCAATTTGTTTTTCATTATATATCATGTTCTTTGTCCTTTACTTATGATATTTGCATTCTGTAATCATTTCACAGTTTGGATTGTCCTCCTGAATTCTTCATATTTGTCTTTTGCATGTCACATTCAGGATAATTTGATGGAATATAAAGGGATTTATTAACCATATAAAATGACAGAGAGAGTTATCTACTTTAGCTAAGTTTAATCCAGACATAGTTTTAGTACAAGAAACTCGCCTAAATGATTCTGAAGCATTACAACTTAAACATTGTTGGCTAGGCTCTGTGTTGGTGTCTCCCACTTCTAATAAAAAAACTGGTGTTATAATTTTATGTCAAAATAATTTAGAACTTAAGGTTGTTTCGCAGGAGACTGATACTGATGGTAGATAGCTTTTTGTCAAATTACTGATTAACACAATTCCCATAATGGTTTTTAATGTTTATGCCCCAACCCAAATTGATTACAATTTCTCGCCTACAATTTTACACAAATGTCTTCAATATAATGATACTTATTTTATTTTGTGTGGTGATTACAACCAAATTATGGACCCTTTCCTGGAAAGACAATCCTCAGTTGAGTTTCTCCCCCACAAGATGCACAAACTGTTTCACAAAGTGCTTTAATTGATTCATGGAGACTCTGTAATCCCACTTAAAAAGACTATACTTTTTATTCTAACACATATGGTTCCCTTACTAGATTAGATCACATTGTTATTTCCCAATCCTTAGCACAAAATATTATCCAATCTTCCATTAGCCCCATCATCCTTTCAGATCATGCTATGTTAATCACAAGTTTGGACTTGGTACATCCTCAACCTCACATACGTCGATGGCGGTTCAACAACTCTTTATTAAAAGACACTCAGTTTTCCTCATATTTCATGTCTTTCACCTCTGAATTATTTTCCCTCAATGAATCTCCAGACACTTCACCTCAACTTTTATGTGATACTTTTAAAGTTGCTGCTCAATGTTTTATTATTGGATATGTATAAAAAAAAAGAATAAAACCCATGCTAAAGAACACAAATCTTTACTGAAATCCATCAAAACTTTATAACAGAAATACTGTACCTCTAAATCAAATAATGATCTATCTTCAAAACCTCCTTAAAGCCAAACTACATTTTAATGAAATTTCAACTAAGGAGGCTTCTTTAATATGAAGCTGCTCTGTTTAAAGATATACTGGAGGAATTGACTACAGTCTACAAAACTTTATATACTCCAGAATCTCAAGTACATTTTTCTCACATTGACTTATATCTCCAACATACTATTAAATCTATTCCTACACATCTCGGTTTTAATTCTTTAGATCTGATATTACCAATTCGGAAATTTCACAAGCACTAATGCTCTTTCATAAAGGGAAGACGCCTGGCCCGGATGGCTTCACTGTTGAATATTTTCTTCACCTTTTGAACATGCTTCTAGCTCACTTATTAAAATTATTCTACTTTTTTACAGTCGGTTACAATTTAAGCACATTTTAAGAAGCCACAATTTGTCTCATACATAAAGAGGGCAAAGATTCTGCTCAATGTAAAAACTATAGACCTATATCCCTAGTAAATGTTGATTATAAAATATTTGCAAAAATTGTAGCATCTTATCGGTAAAGAACAATCAGGTTTTATAAAGGGAAGATTAGAGTCTGACAATACTCGTTTGTTTCTTAATGTTTTAAGTAAAGCCCCTCTTCTTAAATTCCTGATAGCAGCAATAACTATTGATGCTGAAAAGGCTTTCGATAGGATTAATTGGGAATTTATGCTCAAATCTTTATCTTGGCATGGCTTTGGTCCTAAAAGTATTGCCCAAATTTCACTCTTGTACCATTCTCCTAAAGCTTAAGTATTAGTTACTGGAATAGGTTCCTGAAAGGTCTGCACATATGTTCCCACCTTCCCCTTTCATTATGCCTCTGTGGACCTTAATTTGGTTCTCACATTTCTGAAGTGTGTTCCCTTTGAGCCTCTTCATAATTGTCCCCTCTGGCTGCTCACCCTCAAGACAGCCTTTCTAGTGGCAATAGCATCTGCCCGAAGGGTGATTGAGCTGCAGGCTTTATCATCTAAACCTCCATTCCTATCTATATTTCCAGACAAGTTGGTGCTTCGCGCCAGGGCCTCTTTCCTGCCGAAAGTGGCAAAACCATTCCATGTGGGTCAATCCGTCACCTTGCCCACTTTCTACGTTCCTCCACATCCCTCAAAAGAAGAGGAGCGACTCCACAGTCTGGACCCAAAAAGAGCATTGTCGTTCTATCTTGAGCGCACAAGAGAGTTCCGGGTGGACAACCAACTCTTCCTGGGGTATGCTGGAGCGAAGAAGGGTCTGGCGGTACAGAACCGAACCATTTCGCACTGGGTCGTTCTCTGTATAAAAATCTGCTATGCACTGGCCAAGAAGAAGCCCCCGGCAGGCTTAAGAGCTCATTCCACCAGGACTAAAGCTGCTACCACTGCATGAGCACATGAAGTACCAGTCCTGGACATCTGCCAGGCAGCAAAGTGGGCGTCCTTGCACACGTTTACCAAGCACTCCTGCCTGGACAGTCAGGTCGGAAAGGATGGGCCCTTTGCCCATTTTGTCCTGCAGGACTTTTTAATTTAGAATTTGTCTTCAGCCCACCACCGGGGATTGTATTGCTTGGGTATCTATTCAAAGGTAAGGATGTGGCTAGATGTCTTAGATGAACAAGTTACTTACGTTCGGTAACGCATTATCTGGTAGAGACAAGATCTAGCCGAGGATTACTTACTGACCCACTCATCCTCCCTGCTCTGCGGACACGTTTCTAGGGTTAGAGCTGATCCCTTTCAGGGATGCAAAGTTAATATGGATAAGACTGAAATACTTCCCTTAAATAAATATACAACTAAACAGTCCTTTAACACCTCTTACTTTCAATGGGCCCCATCTAAAATAAAATATTTAGGCATATGGTTTACACACTCTGTTCAGTATTCAGTAAAGCATGCCTTACTCAGAGTGATACATTAATTGAATCATGAAATACACTATTTTTGTCATGGTGAGGACGTTTGGATTCTATTAAAATGATGCTTTCCCTGCTTGTACTCTATAGCATCTCTATGTTGCCAGTGAATATTTCTAAATCCTTCTTTAAAAAGATCGATTCTATACTCAAAGTTTTTACGTGGTAATAAAAAAGCTAGAGACTCCCCTTCCCTACTCTTAAAATCTAAGTTAGAAGGAGGGGTAAACTTCCCTGGTTTCAGTCAATATCATAAAGTTTATGGATGGCACCAAGCGTCTCTTTGGACTCTGGTAGCAAATTCTCCCTATCATCCTCTTTGGGTAGATATAGAAAAGCTTCTTTCATCCCACAGGAAATTCTATCTTTTTCTTCTAAATCTCCTTTTACTTCTCCTAATCTTTTTGACACACTTGTTCTTTGCTTCGATCAATATATCATGTTGCTACTCTTTCCCGATCTACCTGCTTAGCCATGCCTATATGGTATTACAAACGTATTAAAATACACTATAGACCTATCTATTGGAAATCTTGGAAGGATAAAGATATTAATTATGTTGATATCTCAACTGTTTGAAGGAGATGCAACCGTTACTTTTCCCCATTTCAGGCAAATATTTAATTGTCCTCCTTTTCATTCTCGCTTTTTGCTGCTTATCAATGCTATCCTAGATGTTTTTTTCACTTTACAGGATAATTCTTCCTCTGTAACTTGCAATTCAGAGTTATCTTCCTTCCTTCTTGTCCTAAAGCTTCCATGATTTACAAGGTTCTTTTACCTCCTAATCTCATGCGTAGCAAGTCCAAGACTGAACTGCTTTGGGAACATGATTTAGGTATTACCTGGAATATTCCATTTTGCAATAAGATTTGGCTTCGTATTTTTAAAATATCCCGGGCATCTAACACGACTCAAACATTATTTTTTATTTATCACAGACTTTACATTACTCCAAGTCATTGTGCTAAGCTTTCCACGCAGGCATCCACCAAATGTTGGTCTTGTGCCTTCCCCAATAGTGATATTATGCATATGTTATTTTGGTGTCCCAAAACATTATCATTTTGGTATACGGTTTGGGCTCAAATTACACTGGTATTTCTGTTCTGTCAACCTTTTAATATCCTTAATCTCTTTTTAGGGACTTTAGACAATGAATTTTCTCTCCACTATCCTAAAACCAAATTAATTGATGTATTTTTGGCAAAAGCCTTTCAGCAAATAACTGTCAACTGGAAGTACTAGTTTAAAATGTCATACAAGAGTTAGTAGGACTCCGTTTGTCGTCAACATAAATTCGATACTACTTATGCATCTTTCATATGTATTTACATAACAGAGACTCAATATGGTTACCATTAACTGCCTTTCTTCAAAATAATGTTAATAATGTTTCTATTACTTCCAGAACTTGCTCTGAAAACTTCCAACCGCCATGGACTTTTACCTCTGTCTTTTTCCCTATTATTGACTATTGGTATACATTAATTTGTTGTTCATATTATTTCAGTATTATATGCTTTTATTGTATAGGATGTGTAGACTTTACTCATTATTGACTACATATTTACACCATCCTTCTCTTGTTTTATTTCCCTACTTTCCCTTCCCTCCCTCCCATTTGAAAAAAACTCTAAAAAAAATTGTTTTCTTTCTTAATATAATGTTGTTGGTGTCAGTGTTTGAATACTATTGTAATTTTTTCTCAAATGGTTAAATATAATTGCACTTGTTGATAAATAAAGCTTTTTAAACACAAAAAACCTGGACAGATTACATATTAAAACATTTATCCACCTAAAGAGAAACACAGATATTCTTTATTTGAAAGAAGCAAGCATAAATGGAAACATACCATGTCCTGGTTTTCTTGATATTGAAAGTACATGCAAAAAGCCTTTTCAGGAGAAAAGACGTTGTGAGTTAGATTAGTTGAATGTGACCTTTTCAACCACTCTTCACCGTGTACCCTGTTTAATCACGTTGAAGTTAATGCACCCATTAGGAGCGCCACTGTTTGTTTGTTCCCTTCTATTGCCCTTCCCACCTGGATCCCTCTCTGTGGTCTGTTCCACCCATGCACTTTCCCAGCCACTTCGTGCAACATGGTGGCTAATTTGACCTCCTATGTAGGATATCTACTAAATACAACCCAACAACCACTTTCGAGAGAGAACGTAGCCAATTGTTAGCCTTCTAAAATTAGGTGACAGGTGTCAACAAGGTCTCCTATTCAATTCACTGCGAGGTTACAGTCAGATTACTCTAGAGAAACACCCAATCAGGAAACAACTGCAACCTCTTTTTAAATTAAGCATTCTCCTTATTACCCCTACAACCAGAGAGTAGTGATGCAGTATTAAGTAAATCCATCAGAATAACTATTAGTACAAAGAACACAACATTTCTCAAACGTGAACATTAGAAAATATTAGGAATGAGGGACCCAAAAGTAAAGATACACCGAATTAAAATAATTTGTGAACCAATATTTTACAAACGAGTTTCTTTACAAAGATGGTGATCACACTTTGAAGCAGTCTTTCACAGCCCCCGTTTTTACATACGACACCAGTACATGTCTTACTATTTGCTTACATGACAGACATTGCACACAGTACAATTAATACATATCGTTTTATTGATTTCTTTCATACATTAATAAAATCACACATTAAAGACGAACAGATACAAAACACAAACTGATTAAAACACAGCACTGCAAGTCATTCAAGGTACCGTTTAAAACACATAGATTGTGCCATAAAATAATCCCAAAGTAATATTTCCTTATGAAGCTGCGAGTACATCTCGTTCCTCATATTAACAAGACAAAAACATAGTAAACGGTTTCCCTCAACCATGCAATAAATAAACAAAGACCAATATCCTTACTGAATCTCGCAGGTGTACTTAGCCCTTGATCTTTCGGGGGTCGATACAATTAGCACAGTTTAATTGGTTACCTATAAAATGACTGTAACTAGTGCTAAGAAACCACTTCATTGGTGAATAAGCACTTTGCAAAATACTTATGTCATGCTATGTGCCACATGTTTAGTAGCTGTTCCTTGTCAGGTCTGCCACATTTGATGTGTAATTTCGCCCACATCCCAATGACCATTTAAAGATCTATTTGTGCATAGATTCAAATTTTATCCAGAACTGCGAGCTCTGACACCTTATCTTTCCCAAAAGTTGGCTCTGTCCCTTTCCGTCTAAGAGTAACTGTTGCCAGTAAAATACTTTCACAGGCTGTTTGATTGCAGATGTTCAAAGAAAATATGGAGGCTTGCACCCTATTGCAAATGTCTCATGCTTCCTGCCCTTGTCACACACATAACATCCCCACAGCTATCCTTTTGGCCAAGGACTGCCAGATAAAACACCAGGCTTTTATTCGAATTTTCATTCAATTCACCGTTGCCACTGAAATCCCCATAAAGATGCATTATCAGGCTATCAGAGCTATACACAATCTGGTAAAATATGAACAACGAACATTGTAGAGGGCAATTTCTTGAATTTTTCAGTAACTTCTGTGGTTCAGCAGCATAGCGAAAAAAGCTATGTAGATATCAATGTCTGTTGTATTGCCATAAAGCCAGCTGCCCCAGGATCCGATGCCTTTCCATTGCCCTGCACTATCTTGTATTGTACTCCTAGTGCTTGGCATAAAGGGTTCAAGGGTGAAGCATATACATAAATATTAACATCTGATACCTTGAGAGGTAAAAGTAATCATGAAAAAATGCATCATGGCAAACCTACGGTTAGACAAGAATGAAGCCACTGAATACATATGTTCTGGTTCCTACCACTTTCTTCAGTTTAATATATTTTGGAAATAATTCAAATTTCGGATCTATTTTCGAAGTAGTCAGTACTCGCAAACGCCCTGGTAACAAACAGATTTTTTTAAATAGCTCAAATGTCGGTCAATATTACTGTAAATAGAAAACTAGTATTTTTTTAATTACTATACGTTTTAATTGCATTTTAACATTTAACATACAATAAAAGAAATACCTACTTGTGAGAGGGTAGGAACAGTGAAATCCATGAATCCTAAACCATTGCAGGAGTACATTTCCAAAGCAACGAGAATCTTTGTCATTAGATTCTGCCCCTCATTATTGTTCTAACGAAATAAAGACAAAATTCCGGATTATTTCAATTTAACAAGAAGATACTTGATGTCAACAAAATGAAAATAGGTGAGACTTTATTATTAGTTATTAGTAAACATAACATTTTGAATAAATATTTACAATGGATCATTACTTCCAATATTTGCATTGTATTCTGGTCTTTTGTGTAGCACTTAAATCCAGAAGTATACTAGCACACTTATGGTTCTAAAGGGTCATGGGAGGAAATCAAGTCTTAAGACTCAGTTGACAAGGAAGAGATTGGGCTTGAGGTGTTTATAAAGGCCGTCAGCTGGGTCGGCTTCTCAGATACAGCGGCCGGCTAAGGTAGCTTTCTCAAAGTGTTTCTGCATCAAACTGAGACTTAAGGTCTAGGTCTGTGTACTTCCTGTGAAGAGGGCAGGGTGACCCTATCCTCACCCCCTCCCCCATGGGGAACAAGGGGCACACAGAACTCTTCAGCATTAAAAATGATATTAAAACATGATTTTTATAGGAGGATTCGGGAATCCAGTGCTGGATATGTCGACTCTCTCTGGGGTATTCAGACCTTCCAGAGGCCTCAGGATTAATGAATCCTGAAAACAGGTTTTAAAAAAGAAGAATTTGGCACCTTACATATGCACTTGGTCAATGCCTGCTGTGCATGGCGCATGGCCATCACCAGCAGGGATTGGTCAACCCCTGCTGCGTATGGGATAGGCGCATGGCTTTGCTGCAACCAGCAAATTACCAATGAGAGAGAGAGGGAAGTTAATTAAGATGAGGAACACTCTCAATCCCCCAATCAGATATGTTTAAACAACGAAAGAGTGTGACTCTTCAAATCAGTTGAGCATCTATGTGAAAATCCCTTAGATTTTCTATGAAAACCCTCACTCACCAACCTGGTTGGTGACATGCTTCATCATTGGGCCCACCAGGAGAGG